>APFE030276414.1:0-91298 GCA_000404065.3 Pinus taeda | reverse complement strand
CAAAAATTCCCCACAAATCTGGAATCCCTGTCACTAATAATGGAAGTAGGAAAACCAAAGTGAATCCATACATGATGAAAAAATAATTCAATGGTTTGTTCAGCAGTTATATTTTTCTTTCAAGGCATAAGTATACACATTTTGCTGAAACGATCAACTACTACATATAAATAATCATGCTGCTTTCTAGATTTTGGAAAACCTCCTACAAAATCCATAAAGATGCTCTCCCATGGTCTAGAAGGTACCAGCAAAGGAGTATACAAGCCAAGCTTCCTATTACTAGGATTGCTTGTAGCACATAATGAACAACCTCTTATGAACCTTGAAACATAATCTACCATGCGAGGCTAATAACAATACCTCTGTAGATGTGCAACTGTTTTTCTTACACCAAAATGTCCAGCAATAAGAGAAGAATGAGCTTCTCTTATGACATTTGTTCTCTCCCCCTGTGGTATACACAACTTTCCCATATGAAACAGCAAATTGTTATGCATGTGATGTCATTTTCCTCTACATGATTCCCTTTACTCAAGTTAGCATACACATCTTTAAAGTTATCATCAGATGCATATTGTTCTATGTAACTATCATGTACAATGGAATCATTCTTAAGTAAAGTAACAGCACCAATAATAGGCCTTGAAAGCATATCAGCAACTTTATTCAAAGTACCTTTCTTGTACCTTATTACCAAATGGAACTGTTGCAAGAAGCCCATCCATCTGGAGTGTCGTGACTGTTGTAACTTACTTTGTGATTACAAGTACTGTAAGGGCTGATGGTCGGTATGTATAACAATTTCTTTGCCCATCAAATAGTCTTTCCACTTTTTAACGCTTTGTACCAATGCATACAACTCCTTATCATACATAGGATAATTTACAACAGCACCATTAAAAGTTTCAGAATGAAAAGCAATAGGCTTACCATGCTATAGAATAACTGCACCCATGGCATAATCACTAGCATCGGTTTGTATCTCAAATGGTTGTCTCAAATCGGGTAATGCAAGGACCGAAGCTGAACTAATCTTCTCTTTCAAAGATTCGAAAGCTTTTTTCTGCTTGCCTCCCCATTAGAAAGCACGCTTCACACTTGTTACTGCATGCATAGGAGCTGCTATAGAAGAGAAGTTAGAGATGAACTTCCTCCAATATTGAGTTGCACCCAAAAAACTTCTTACCTCTGTAATGGATTTGGGAGTAGTCCACTTCACAATAGCCTCAATCTTAGCAGGATCAATTCTCAAAGCACCTCCTCCTACTATGTGTCCCAAATAAACCAAAGAAGTATTTCCAAATTCACACTTTGACATTTTAAGAAATAACTGATTCTTCTTCAAAACATCAAGTACTTTCCTAACATGCATGACATGATCTTCTCTAGACTTGCTGAAAATTAAGATGTCATCTAAGTAGACAATAACGAAATCATCAAGAAAAGGGCGCAAGACATCATCCATTACCCGCATGAAAGTTGTAGGTGCATTGCACAAACCAAATGGCATCACAAGCCATTCAAAGAGTCCTTGTTTGGTTTTAAACGCTGTCTTCCAAATGTCACTTTCTTCAATTCTTAATTGATGATATCCACTGTGCAAGTCTAACTTAGTGAAATATCGAGCATCTTTCAGCTGGTCTAGCAAATCATCTATCCTTGGGAGTGGGTAACGATTCTTTACCGTTATCGTGTTCAAGGCCCTGAAATCAACACACATATGCCAAGTGCCATCTTTCTTTGGAATCAGTACAATCGGTGACCCACATGGCGAAGTACTTGGCCTTATGAAACCCTTGTCCAACAAGTCCTTGATTTGCTTCTTTATTTCAATATTCTCCATAATAGACATGCAGTACATGCCTATGTTTGGAAGAGGACAATCTGGATGCAAATGGATTTCATGCTGAATCTCCCTCTTAGGAGGCAAACCAGTTGGCTCCTGAAATATCTCATGATATACATCAACTACATGATACAGATCTGATTTAAGTTTTGGATCACAATTGTCAAATGACTCATGATTCACATCAACCTTAGGCTTA
Source organism: Pinus taeda (assembly GCA_000404065.3). Taxonomy (NCBI): domain Eukaryota; kingdom Viridiplantae; phylum Streptophyta; class Pinopsida; order Pinales; family Pinaceae; genus Pinus; species Pinus taeda. Next base: position 89,250 of record APFE030276414.1, on the reverse strand, counting down.
ATCATAAGAAGAACAAAATTCCTACTTGAATTGACCAGCCTTTTTACCTGTCCTGCATTCACCATCGCTATATTTGTCTTCTTGCGATGAGCTCTAACAATGAACTCCTTGCCATATTTGAAAAGATGATATTTGTTTTCATGGCGATGAAAGATAGCTTTCCTGTCAAACAAGTAAGGACTTCCCAAAACAATTCCTGCTATATCAAAAGGTACCACATCAAGTTCAACTGTGTCAATAAAATGTGCAGTAATTGCAAAGCGCAATGTGCACTTTCTTGAAACTTGTAAATTTGCATCTTTGCAAATCCATCCAAGTGGATATGGCTTCGGATGTGGAACAATCTCAAGTTTAAACTGCTTGACCAAGTCTTTTGATATAAGGTTTGCTTGTGACCCACTATCAAAAAGTGTGTCAATCTTAGTATGTTTTGAAATCACCCTCACATGAAACAGTTCAATTCTTTCTTCCTCATTAGGAGCTTGTACATGACAATTTGAGGTACTAGTGCTGGCTTGAATTTCCATTTCTTTTCCCTTCAAGTTTTTCAAACCCATGGTTGCAATTTTGGTTTCATCACCTGAATCATCCCCTAAATCTTGTGGTGTAGATGTAGTAGTAGCAGTTTTCTGTTTCCCTTTGGATTTGTTAAATTGAGGTATTTTTTCAGGATGTAATTTCCAACAATTTTTCTCCTCGTGGCCTAGTTTAGAACAGAGTTTACAGATCACTTTCTCACTCTCCTGTTTGACAAATGCATTCTTTTTGCCCTTTCCCTTGGAGGTTTTTCCTTTGTTTTTCCCCTTGGCGGGCTTGTTTCTACCCTCTTCAAATGTGTTTTTCCCCTTGCCTCTAAATTGGTAGCTTGGACACAAACCTCATCCAGGCTACTAGGGTTAAACATCAAGATGGTGTGTCTAAGGTAGCTATGCAAACCACCAATATATTTCAGCAAGGTTTCCTAGGTCTGTAAATCTACCCCTAACAAAAGAGATCTTCTCCTGAATTCTTGGGTGTAGTCTTGGACACTCTAACCCTTAAGTTGTCTGAAATTTTTCCAGTTCATAATGGATTTTTGCATGTGAGCAAGAGGATAAAATTGTTTTTTAATGGCTAATAGAAATTCAGTCCATGTTAAGGTAACCTTACCAAATTTCTTGATCTCCTCTTTGGTCTTGGCCTCCCACCAGACCAATGCTGCTCCATCCATTCTCAAAGAAGCCAACTGAATCTTTGTGGCATCATCATGCATATTCTGGATCCTCAAGTAAACTTCCAACTGCCTAATCAAGTTGTCAAGCTTTTCTGCATTCACTTCACCATTAAACATAGGCAATTCGAATTTTACATCAAGCTTCAAAAAAGGACTTTTTCCAGAGGATCTATGTTTATGCACAGAAGAAGAAGACGAGGATGAAGAGGAAGGAGGTGACGATGGGGGTGGTGGATCACCATTACCTCCATGTCCTTTCTTGGAATGATCATCATCATTCTTACCTCTTGAAGAGCCCTCTCCTTCATGTGGATGTTTGGACCCTTCTCTAGCCAATTTCTCATTTCTTTCTTGGTATAATATCCTCACCATTTCAGTGAGATCCAAGAAAGCCTTTCTGAAGACTCTTTCTTCTTCTTTTGGATCCAGGTATGCAGGAATTCTCTTTCCTGTTCAGACATTCTTGAAGCTTCTGCTGAGACTCTTGAGGGTGAAATTGAAGGTGGAGGTGGTGGCTCTCTGGCCTTCCTTGACTGAGGATTCTCTCGTTCTCTAGTCAACTGTCCTTCCCCTCTTTCAAGTTTCAACCTAGTAAGCATCAATACTTCCAAGACAGTTAGAAGATCTTTGCACAAAAACAATCAAAAGACAACTACACCAGAGATTGACCGAAAGAGCATTTATCTACTTTGCAATTGTATAACAAGAGCATTTTGAAGGCTTCTTGGCTCGTTTCAGGCTCTGTCTATAGCTTATTTGACTGCTTTTGAAACAAAGAAACAACAACATAGCTCTGATACCAAATTGATCTAAATTTGAAACTACTTGCAAATGGTTTACAAGGTATTCAATTCAATAATAAACATGTTTAAAAGATTTCCATGTCTTGCAGTAAAAAACAAATGAAATTTTCAGCTGTTCATGACCCATTTAAGTATAGCAGAATTATTTCATTTTATTGTTTAACACACTAAAACGAATTTGTTCTGCAAAATAAATCAACTACAGATGCAAAAGAAGTTGATAAAGCAGTTCACCCCTCCTGGGCTACGTTTGTTGGGTCCAAGGCTCCCAAATGGGCCTGCCCTCATTTTAATTAAATTCTCAAAATGAATATACAGTTGAATAAAAGCCTCCACATGTGGAATAGACTGTAAAAACAGATTCATAACACTTGAATCCTTCATGATTGACTATTGGTTCACCTCCAATGGATACCTGCAACCCTATACAGCTCTCACAATACTGGGCCATGGTGGCTCCTAGAACTTTCATGGCGCCAAAACCTCTACAAATGACCTTAGATGGCTGTAAAACCTATTCCAATGGCTTCAGAAGGTCGAAGAGACCCAAAATCAAAAACAAAATTGTCCAAAACAGACTTTCCTAGCCAACATTATGGCCATTTACTCCCAACTGCCAGTTGCCCTTGAAAAACTCCAGTTAGACTTTTAGTTGCAGCCAGATAGGCCCGCCAATTATCGCGGGACCGCCAAAAAACCCGCCAAACAAACCACGTTTAATTGACCGTTGTTATAATGCATGTGAACGGTTTATCGCTCGGAATTTACGCATTGAATACTGTGCAAAACGGGTAGTTGGAACTGTTTGTTAACCCGCTTTAAATGTGGCCATGTGAACACATTCAACATTAAACGTGACTGTTTGGGTTATATGTGCTGGCAGGTTAGGATGAGGCCTGCGATTCTTGGCTTGAGGTCACGTGGTATGGGCGCTATCCCTTAGGGACTGGCCCCCTTCGGGCCCCGCCCAAACCTAATACAAAGCTTTTAAACAATTGTCGCCACCTTCATAACAAGATTGAACTGTGTGGCGTATTGGTAAAGCATAAGAGTGTTGTCCCAAAGGTTGCAAGATCGAACCTCACTGCCACCAAAATTTTGAACAAAACGCCCATACCACATGATGATGTCACCTTGGCCATGTGGCGGCTTCCAGGCCTGCCACGTGGCATCTTGCCATTTGCTGCTCAAAAGGAATATTCCCTAGAATATTCTTTTTTATTTTTATTTTTGAAAAATATTCAAAAACTAAGGGTTATTGGGCGATTTTGTTTTTGGCATAACTTTCTCATACGAGGATCGTTTTTCAAACCGTTCAGGGTGGTGGAATCAAGAGGACGAGCTCTATCCAGTCGTTTAGGTTTGCACCAGTTCTGAGCACTTTCATTTTTGAGCATTTTACGACACTTGGGACATGAGCCCCTAATCAAGACACAAAGTGATTCATCCTCGGAAGAACATGCTCCTAGGAGACATCACGAGAGTGGAAAGCATGTTAGGGATGAGCCAACCTCCCATTTTTAATTTGCAGGAACATAGAGAGGATGAACACCTTCATGCAGCATAAGACCCTTAGCGGCAACTTAACAGTGTTTATCACTTTGCTCTTATCCGGATTTTGGTGGATCATCAGTTGGCATTGCAAGGCATTACTTGGGATGAATTCATCTCCTGTGACCTCTTCAGCAGTTCACAAGTATTATCAAAGGCAGAGCATGAGATAGGTGGTCCTTCTCATTAGTATGAGTGCCACAAGACCACTACTATGCCAGTATTCATCACATATCAGAGAGGCAGTAAGCACTTGTTTGCAGCAGCAAAGCGAGTGTTATCTCCACCCGGGGTGGAAGGGGCCTCGCTTCTGGCATAAAAAACACAGGTACAGGACAAGGGCAAGAGGCCCATGCATGACGAGGGGCCATCAGGTGAACAGGAGGTCAACTTCATCCTCATTCAGGATGATGATGCAGATGTGGAGAATGCCAAACTTAGGATGACCATCCAGGAGCAGAAAACAGAGATCCAAGATTTGTTACTCAATTTGGAGAGGGCCAAATGGATAATTAGGTATTTGGAGTAGAGGAACAAACAGCTTGAGGACTAGCATGAGATCATGGAGCTGCAAAGCATCCATGAGAATCGCCAAGGTGCCCAGCATAGGAGGATCGAGCTCACTCCCTTGGAGCAAGAGATTAACAATGACCGTGAGTCTTGGCTCGAGTGCATCAACATCCACCTTGAGAGACTATTGAAGAAGGCCGACAAGGACAAAACCATACTGAGGCAGATGGTTTATCATTACAGGGCACGGAACATGAGTTCAAAGGCTCGGATAAGGAGCTTGAAGGCAAAATTGAGCAAAGCGACAAAGAGGCAAAAGAGGCAAAAAGAGAAAGATCAGCTTCGAATCTTGGTTGAAGCCTTTATGGCCCAGTATAGTACCTATTAGAGAACCTCCAACACAAATTTCAAGAAATCTACGACAATTTTGGTCACATGGAAAAATTTTGGTCACAACACAGGTTTTTTCTCCCTGAGCCATTGGCGCGGCGCTTAGGATTGGGAGCTCCAAATTGCAAATGGTTTGCATTTTTGGATTCAACATGCAAAATCATGACTACCGGTGCATGGACAAGAAATTTGGGCATGATTTGAGTCTCCATGAGGTCAAAAACACTCAAAAAATGACCTCTTTGCCCCTATTTTGACACACAGGAAGCAGTCTTGGGAGAATGAAGATTTGGAGGGGAAAATGAGCACCAAATTCAGAAATTTCACTTGGGTTGGAAGGTAGATAGGCCAGGCTTTCCAACAAGCACACTTGGGCACAATTTGGACTCCTACAGGTACCTCAAAATAGCCTCCAAAGTGGCGCAGTGCATATAGAATTGGGCGCGTCGCATATAGAGAAAAAGGCCAAATCACTTCCGATTCGTGACATTTCGATTCGCAACTTTCTCCAAGTGGGCCCGCTCATCTAGACTTCACTTTTTTTGGCAACTAAGGCAAAGCTTAAAGAGTTTGGCTTCTATCCAAGTGGCAAAGGAAGGCAAACGGTCACCCAAGCCATTTGTCATTTTTGTAACGCTACACCTGTAGCTAATGGTTGGCTTTCCATCTCCATTTTTTAATGATTTGAGAAACTCCCCAACTCTTGGTCATTCTATTTCCTCATGGCATAGTCTATTTATTGTGTGCAAACCATTTTCAAAGGGTTGGTTGATTGTAATTTTTGGGAGACTGTGGGAGAGAAACTTTGTTTCTTCGTTGTATATTTTGACAGAGGATTAATGGAAGGCAGCGACTCTGTTTCATGAGATTCATGTGGTTGTGAGTGTAGCAAATGTGTTTTTCCTTATGTTTCATGTGTATTTCGTTATGTTTCATAGTTCATTCATATGCATTTCTAGTGAAATTTTCTGAGTAAGATAAGGTAGAATTCTTTTTTATTGCTCTGCCTGTGGGAAAGTTTCATTTTGTTTTTCTTCTGTTGAAAAGGATTCGTGTACTTATGCCCTTTTCACCCTCCTAAGCAATCTCTCCATTCCACGTTATTTCAAACTAAATTGCTAGACTTTCTGCCTGTCTTGCCTCACGAATTAATTTGTGCCTTTGTATTAAATTCTATGCTCATTACTGTCCGTTGATCCCATACCATCCCAGAAACTCAGTCATTCATAAAAATTTGTCTCTTGTATCCATATTTATTTACTAGCCTAAAATCAATATTCACTGTAAGTCATCTCAGACCATATTGTTTATCTATTCACTGAGCATGACACGGAGAGAGCCCTCTCCTGTTCTGGTAGGGCTAGCTACCAGACTAAGCGTGGTTTGTGGTTACCCTGAATTTTTCCTTCCTTCAGCCTAAGGCAGATTTAGGTGCTAACACAATCCACAATATAACAATCTTTACAATAATATTCAATAAATTAGGGAACAAAAGATCTAGCTAGTTGCAATGATTCCACACTTTAGACATTATTTCAAGCATAATTTTCAACAAATACACTTATAATATAACAAGAGATACATCTAACCATAGATCAAGAATCAACTCCAATAAATTAAAAAATTAGCTCCCAAATATATCAAAATGCATCAAGATATATCCAAGTAGCATCCAAGAAAAAGTGTGAGATTCTTCCAAGAGAGATGTTCCAAGTGATGATGATGATGATCTCTCTCAATGGAAGAGATCTCTATTTATATGGTTCTCTAATAAATCAAATTAACCTAATATCCCCTACAAACATAAAATAATGTGCAAATAACATGTCCATGGTGACAAACCCACCAAGTAGCTCATTAAGTGATGAAGAGGCCATCCAAAAGTGAGTTGAAATGATGAAATCGTGGTGTAGGAGGATCATTGGAAGGTTGATTTGAGTCCTCAAGGTGACATAATGAAGGAGAGGGATCCATGAATGACGAACAAGGGGTTGGCCCCTTGATATCTATGCAAGTGATCATGTGGTTATCTAAAGTGGCTTTGGGGCATAAGTAATGGTCTCGTGTGTCTCTTGATGAAAAATAAGCTTGTAGATTGCTCGAAATGAGGGAACAGAAGATGGTCCTTTCCCTCCCATATCTCAGACAAATCTCCTCTAGGCCTTGGATCCACTTGCAAACCTTGTATATACTACTAAGCCAATTGGGGGCACTGTTAGTCCAAGTGTGTCATCTTGCATATAATGTGGGGCAATGAACAGGTTGTTGAAGGTGCTGAGGGTGCCCATAAGATGAGACAATGTTATATCACATGATGGAGTCCCATGGCTCTCAATGCATCCCCTACAAGTGTCAATATGATCCTTTGGTGGGATTCAGCCCCAGTTAAGTTGTCCATCCCATGATGAAACCACCTGCCAAATACACATAAGATCCAATGCATCTCCCCACCTTCAGGGACAATAATTCATTAATGCATCTAAGTGAATCAAGCTTGTTATTCAATGGCACAAATGAGACTTCATAATGGGTCTCCCTTCCAAAATTAGGGCTTTGAGCATGTAATGGTATTACCTCCCTAGGTAGGATTGGTTAATAAACAACCCTATTAGGTGTTCGCAACCCCTAAAGTGAAGGACATGTCCAAGGTACATCCTTCAAGTGGTAGGTGTCATGTGAATAATGATGAGGTGGATGGGACACAGGGGCATCAAGGGAAAATTCCATGGTCTCAAGGGTGGTAATGATGAGGCATACCCACATATTTGGGTGTATGAATGTAGGAGGGAGAAATCGTGGTACATGAGTTACCCTAACCTTTGTTTTTCCACCCTTCTTCATTTTCCTTTTGCCTTTTATTTATTTTTCTTTTATTTTATTGCTCGGGGCTCCTGAATATGAGAGCGTGTTTTTTATGATATAGTAGTGATTTCCCCCTTAAGGTGGGGCAATTAATCACCCACAAGGGGTTGGGACATGAATGGGTTCCTTAATGATGCAGGGGGCACTCATAGGGGCCCTAGGAACTAGGGCGATGGCTATAATGATAAGGTGTAGAGCTTATGTTTGAATTTTTACTCCATGCTAATCTTTATTTTCTCGGCCATATTTTGCATTTTGTTGTATTGTTTCCTTTTATATGTGACCATGATATGATTTTATCCCTTTTTTTAGCTGCATCAACCTCTGGGGCTATGTTCCAGGCCTGACCTAGACATGCAGACAAGTGGAGGGGGTGTACTAGAGCCTTATGGACCTAGTGGTCATGTGGACTTAGAGAGGCAAGATGATGAAATAGGGCATGTAATGTGTAAAGGGGACTGAAAAATGTGGAAAGGAAAACAATATCGTGCTACCAAAATTGGGGTTTCCCAAGTAGTGCCCATCCTAAAGTTGTAAATTAAAAAAAGGGATATCCCACGGACTAGGTTTAAGGATTAACCCCCCATTTAAGGTGAGGGAACAAGACTATAGTCAAAACCCTTCCTTATTCCAAGTCACCCAATAATTCATACCCAAGTGTGCCCAAGAAAAACATAAGCACCCGATTACATAATGAAATACATACCTTTAGGATTGGATGTCCCACCTTCAAACATACACACTCGACAGATGAGTGAGGGGACATATGACTAGCTTAGGGAATGGAGATCAACTAGCACAATGTCGGCTACACTAGTGGTTTCAGCGTTGCCGATTGTCGGCTGAAGACAAATCTAGTAGAAAAAATTCTCCTATGGTGTCATCCACTAGTGGTGGGTAACAATACCAAGGGAGGGGTGTGATTGTTTGTACAATTGCAAAAACTATCTATACAAAATGTGAGAAGCTAAGCAGATTGTGAGAGTTGTAAATTCAAATGTCATTATTACTATTGGATCTTGACTATCACTTCCATATTTGGAGGTTGTGGGAGATGCTCCCTCTTTAACCTTACCCAACTTCTCTTTATGGAGACCATTATTTCTATGTTATTCACAAACCAAAATCCACCATAAACACATGGTTATGTCAAATTAGAAGAAAATATTACAAGTATTTAATGCATTGGTTATGGTCTTCAAACTATGATTCAACTATAAAATTTATTCTAGGAAATATTTAGTTAGAAGCATGAAATATTCATTTCATTTGAATGTGAATATCCTAAAAATTTCTAGGGAAGGACTTGAAATTACGTGTATTTGCTTCAAAAAAATAGCATTGAACTCAAATTTTGAATAATCCTACAAAACATTAAGTTATTCAAAATCTTAAAACATAAAGGATTACAAAGTAAATTCAAAAATTTGAAGGACTTATGTTATCCTAAGTATATAAGTAATGAATCAAATATAGGGATTATTCCAATTACAATTTAGGAAAAAAAATGTAAAACCAAAAATGAAAACATGAATAGGAAGATTAAATCTATATATGTAAATCAAATCTTACAATCTTTTCCTTTCCTCGTGAATTATGATTTCCTCCAACCCATTGCTGACTTATTCCAACCACCAAGGCTCAATTATGTGCCAGTTACCCCCTAGTAACCTATGTTATGAAAAAAATCCCTTTTTCTTGGGAAACCATGACATAATGCAATGCATGTGTATATGCATGCTAGAATGCAATAAATATGCACAAGCATACTATAACATGAATATCCTTATTAATTGTGATTCAAAATGCAATTCACTAAAATATATAAAACATTGCAGAAGAAAATAAATATAGGATATAATATACTTATCTTTCTATTTTTTCCCAACTAGTTGCAAAACTTTGATGTTCCACCCAGCCATAGACCATGTTTTTCATTTTCTTTCAACAACAAGTCACCCTCGAGCTGGGGCTTTGACTCCATTCAAAATCATTTCACCCAAATCCTGGTACATGCTCAGTAACACCAATCAACCAAGGTATCAAACCTGGAAACCTCCAACCTCTAGGCTCACATCCCACATCATCCTGCACCCAAATGGTGCACACCCTTCTTTTCTCTCGCAGTCCCTCGGGTTATGCCACCACCTTCTAGGGCACCTTACCCATCTATCCAAGGACATCCTTAGCATTGGAGCTTCTAGGAGCCCTTGTTGCCCTCACTAGTCTTCCAAGTAACCTTCCAGGCCCTCATACCAACCCTGGAAGCCTCTAAACTCTAAGTTCACATACCCCATCAGTCTGCTCCCAATATTTGCACACCCTTCTCTACAATCATAGTCTCTCATGATGTGCCACCACCTTCTAGGGAATCTTACTCAGTTGACCAACTCTCAACGTTGGGGCTTCCAAGAGTTCTTTTTTTCATGATGGATTTTCCCTTCTCCCATAATTGTCTGCATCACTGACTGAACACATGCAAAAGATGAAATGAATGGATAATCCTCCCTCACAGTGCCAACATGATTATTTTTATATGCATGTCATTTTTCTACCACTTGGAACTCTCCCAAGTCACTTAATGAACCTTGGTTATTTGCATGTGCACTTTTTAATTATTACTAAATCATATGTACCTCTTTTTACTCATCCATGGAATCTCATCCCACTAAACTATTTATGTCTTCTTGGTCTACAACCATTATATATTTTATTAACATGCATGTGTTACTATAATTACAATCCTAGGATTTTTAGCTTAATATCATATATAATTAAAAACATGTGCACCTGGGCATACCAACCCCAAAACTATGATCACACATGTACACGAGCATAACCACCCTCAGAAGAAATTGTGTGGCTCTCCAGCCTAATTAACGTGTTTTGACTCACCAACCTAAGTTTTTCATGTACATGTCATTTACATTATGGGGGTCAAGTAGGGGTGTGATCCAGGAGGATCTCAAGACACTAAGGGGATGGATAAAGGCTTGAAATTCAAAATGGCAAAAAGGAGAAGTTGTTGGCATTAGTTGAGAGGGCTCGTCTTCCTGATCGCGATGGCATGAACGGTTTGTCAATCTGAGCTTGTATGCAAAAGATAGAGCTCTTCAAAGTTTGGTATGGCGGAGGAAAAATAGGGCCCACAGTGCGCCACATGGCATCCCAAGCAGCACGTGGGACCCACATGGCAGCTCGACACTTGGCATCCCTCCAATGGCCTGCATAAGAAAACATGGCATATTTTGGTTATAACTAAAATTTTTATATAGTTATCCAAATTAACTATATAAATAAAAATATATATAGCCAAATCTAAAACATAATAAAAATAATATAATATATAATATATATTATATATATATATATATATATATATCCCAAACAAAACAAACCTCATATGGTATGGAGTTATAACAAAACTCCATTAATAAACCAACGCATAACATGGTGGAGTATCACGTTGAAACAAATCATAACAAACCAACGTGACATATATAACAAAACCTTAACATATATGTATCTCCAACCATTTTGATAACACAAAAACCAATGCATATGGCATATCCAAGCGTTGATGGTGGAAGTAGTTATATGGTTACATAAACCATAACGCATATGGCATAACCACTGACCACAACAACCCTTGAAACGGGCATGGCTTGGGTAGGCGGCCACGTGGTGGTCCCGCCACCCAAAGCCACCTAAACGTACAGCACCAAACATAAAGGATTCAATGTGTTGGTTGGAATGGGGATGTGTGTAGTCCCATGAAGTATGGGCCCACCCCCCAACGATGATTTAAATATATATATATATATATTTATATGGATTTTGCACCTCTCGGCAACGGGAATCCATTGGTAGTGTCAGTTTCTACAGCAAAGATCTACAATTTTCGAGCATTTTTCAGCATGGAGGTATGATGCTCCATTTTTGTAACTAATGAATGTAACTTCTTTTGATGCCATTTTTAATGAATGAAGGCCTCCCCATTGATCGAGCAGGGCCCGGAGACGTAGTCTAGGAGGGACGAACTCCGTTATCAAGTTCTTGTCTTCTTGTCTTCTCATGTGTTTCTGCTTCTTCTTCTCACATGTGTACATTTAAGTTTCTCTTTGGTTAAGCTATAAACTCTATACGTAATTCTTTTCATGCATCTATAAACAAAAGATAACCTAGATCAAGTGGTATCAGAGCGGGTGTTTTTAGATGTGAATTGCATGTTTGTATGCTAACGAGAAACAGGCTCCGAAGAGGCGAAGGAGAATTACAGTCTTTTGATCCCGAGGTGGGGCGTGCACATCAAAGGAGAAACGTGGCAGATGAAGAGGCTCGGTATGAGGAGGAGATCAATTTATGCAAGAATTTCTATATGATGGCAGATCGTGTTGAGAAGTTGTTCCCAAAGCTCGAAAAACTAGAAAATGTAGAGGGAAAAACTCCAGAAGGACAAGGTTTAGTACATGAAGATGATGATGGAGGAGATCCACCTCCTTCTCCTTCCACAAGTGGAAGTTCTTCCTCTTCTTCTCACCATCATAATAATCAAAATTCCAAAGATGCATCTAAGAAGCCTTTCTTTAAATTAGATGTTAAATTTGATCTCCCCGTGTACAATGGTGAAAGTAATGCAGAAAAACTTAATAATTGGATTAGGAAAATTGAGATCTACTGCAGGATTCAGCAGATCGTGGAGGATGAAGCAAAGATTCAGTTGGCCTCTTTGCGATTAACCAGCACCGCTCTCGTCTCGTGGGAGAGAAAAGTACAAAGCAATAAGGATGTGGGTAATCTTTATTCCTCTTGGCCTAATTTCATTTCTGCATTAAAGGCACAATTTTACCTGTTAGGTTACATGCAAAAAGCTTTCATGAACTCACAGTATTTAAGGAAAAGCAAAGGTCAGGATTTTTAGAGTTTTACAGAATAATTTAAGAAGCAAGCACTAGATTTGGGTATTGCACTTGATACACCTGAAATTGTAACTAAATACATTGGATCATTACATAATTATATTAGGCATTCATTGTTATTGTTTGAACCAACCACCATTGATGCGGCCAGTGTGAAGGCCATTCATATTGAGAACAGGGGAAAATATGACAAAGAAGACCAATCACAGAGAACTGCAGCAACCAAGAGAAGGGGAGCAAAACCCTCTTGTACACATTGTGGGAAAGAGGGGCATGATGAAGGAAGTTGCTAGAAGTTGCATCCTGAGCTGAGACCTCAGAGGAATGACGGAAAGGGGAAACAAAAGGCCGTTGCCACTGTGTAGCAAATCCAAGATTCCGAGCCAGAGGAATATGGTAAATTCATAGCTACGGGATTTGCAAGAGGTAGGTCTATTGACTTGGGGTTTGAATCCGATGACAAGACGAAGTTCGTAACCTTTGGGATCGCGATAGCCAAACCCATCGATTTGGGCTCTGATTCTGGCCATGAATCAAGAATTTCAACCAATATAACAAAAAGGGCACTTCCCTCAGTAGAACTTGAAGAGATCAACCACCACCTTCAAGCAGAGAATTCTAACCTAAGGAGGCTTCTACAGGAGACAGGGGATGAAAACCAAATATTACTACGCCAGTTGCAGGGCATGGAGTGAAGCTATCACAAGGTAAAAAGTAATTCTCCAATTTCATATGAATTTCATGATGATGAGTTTGCTTCTTTTGAAAAACATAGTACAGGGATTAGATCCAAGCTAATGAAGAAAATGGGATATCAAGGAAAGGGCCTCCGCACCCAAGGCCAAGGCATCATAAACCCCATCAAAGTCAAGGGGTTGACGCTTTATGTAGGACTTGGATACGACTGAAAGGAGATGGGGAAAAACTCTGATATGGCCAGTAACCAGCCAATGACATATGATGAAATTCCCTCCTCACAATCCAGTGATATTGAAGGCTCCATGAACACCTTTCGAAGGAACACCAAGGGGAAGTGCCCCAAGATAGCCCCGAAGGTTTGGAGGAGAAAGAATCATTGCAGTCATTGTAACAAAGAGGTTCACCAGTAAACCACATGTCCGATACTTCATGCTTTGGAACCATCGCCAAAAAAGCCGAAAGATGAATATGTGCAACCGATACAACCACCCTGCCCATGATGGTATGCTTTATTGAGTTGGTTTTTTTAAGGGTAATAACTTGTTATGGCCAGCATTGTAAATCATTTGTTGTATTTTAGTGTAAAAGTGATGAGATGTTTCCATCACTTGGTCAACAACAATGATGTATGGTCATGTTTGAGTTGTATTTGAGTTGCATGTTAAACTATGAAAATGATGTTTGGCCTTATGAATGTAAATCATGGGTTGCAGTGATGAGGTGTTCTCCATCACTTTTTTGAGCAACCATGATAAGTCATCCTTGTTGTCATAGCTAGGGCATTGAGTCCATCTTATTGTAAATTTGACCACCGAGTGTGATAAACTCATGGCAAGTATGGGTATTAGTTTGGTCATGTTATTTGAAAAAGCAATGTACTACAGGTTGCAGAGGTAGCAGGTGTCGGTTTGTCGCTTAAGGCTCCGAAGGAAAAAGACGAAGGAGATAGAAGCGAGACCTTTTCAGGGCACTTGTGATGCAGACAAGGTATAGAAGAAGTTGCAGAGTATCTTTCATGCTTTTGGAGGATGAAAAGCTCCTCAATGGGGAGGATTGATCCAGGAGGATCTCAAGACACTAAGGGGATGGATAAAAGCTTGAAATTCAAAATGGCAGAAAGGAGAAGTTGATGGCATCAGTTGAGAAGGCTTGTCTTCCTAATCGTGATGGCACGAACAGTTTGTCAATCTGAGCTCGTATGCAAAAAATAGAGCTCTTCAAAGTTTGGTATGGCAAAGGAACAATGGGACCCACATTGCGCCACATGGCATCCCAATCAGCACATGGGACCCACATGGTAGCTCGACACTTGGCATCACTCTAATGGCTTGCACAAGAAAACATGTCATATTTTGGTTATAACTGAAATTTTTATATAGTTATCCAAATTAACTATATAAATAAAAATATATATAGCCAAATCTAAAACATAATCAAAATATATATATATATATATATATATCCCAAACAAAACGAACCTCATATGGTATGGAGTTATAACAAAACTCCATTAATAAACCAATGCATAACATGGTGGAGTATCACGTTGAAACAAATCATAACAAACCAACGTGACATATATAACAAAACCTTAACATATATGTATCTCCAACCGTTTGATAACACAAAAACCAACACATATGGCATATCCAAACGTTGATGGCGGGAGTAGTTATATGGTTACATAAACCATAACACATATGGCATAACTGTTGACCACAGCAGCCCTTGAAATGGGCATGGCTTGGGTAGGCGGCCACATGGTGGTCCCGCCACCCAAAGCCACCCAAACGTACAACACCAAACATAAAGGATTCAATGTGTTGGTTGGGATGGGGATGGGTGCGGTCCCGTGAAGTACGGGCCCACCCCCAAACGATGATTTATATATATCTATATATATATATATATATATATATATATAATATATTATTATATATAATATTATATATATATATATGGGTTGGGTTTGTTATATAATATATGTCATTTATGTATTCATTAAAAATAACCCATAACAACCAATCTTTGGTAAGTCCACCCAGGTTATTACTTGAGCATAAGGTTTTTTTCAGCATGGGGAGAGGGAGATCAGCGGCATGAATTTCGAGACAAGGTGGTGGAACCTTGAGCACTCAGAAACACTAGTGGAACCTTGCCTGAGCAGAATTTTTGCAGGAGGGTGACTTTGGTCTAGTATCAGAATTGGGCAAGTTTTATATGGATTTTTCACCTCTCGGTGACAGGAATCCATTGGTAGTGTCAGTTTCTACAATAGATATCTGCAATTTTCAGGCATTTTTCAGCATGGAGGTATAATGCTCCATTTTTGTAACTGATGAATGTAACTTCTTTTGATGCCATTTTTAATGAATGAAGGCCTCCCCATTGATCGAGCAGGGCCCGGAGACGTAATCCAGGAGGGACGAAATCCGTTATCAATTTCTTGTCTTCTTGTCTTCTCATGTGTTTCTTCTTCTTCTTCTCATATGTGTACATTTAAGTTTCTCTTTGGTTAAGCTACAAATTGTTTATGTAATTCTTTTCATGCATCTATAAATAAAAGATAACCTGGATCAGGGTGTTACATTCCCCTCCCCCTTATTTAGGCATTGTCCTTAGTGCATTATATATACACATATAGACAACAAGTTTATCCAAAAATATGAGGGTATTCTTCCCTTATTATATCCCCATGCTCCCATTAACATCTTTAGGACTGAAATGGGTCCACTATACTTTTACCAAGACCATGGCTCGATTCCATAACAATTGACTTTCTTTTCCAAAATCCACACTATTTGGACCTGAAAGTATCCCCCAAGCTCCACCTTAATCATTTTCCAATCAATTGCATGGTTACCATTAGGAACATACCTTTTAAGCAATGAAACATCTAAAACATTATGAATGTGCATATATCCTAGCAATGCAATCCTATATGCAACCATATCGATCCTCTCTAGGATTTCAAATGGTCCACAATACCTAGATACCATCTTTGCACAGTTGCCCAACCTCAAGGAACCTTTCCTTACCTTCACTCCTAAGAAGACATGATTGCCAATTTTAAATTCCTTATTTTCCTTGTTCTTATATATATAAATTTTTTGTCACTATCATGGGCATCCTTCAAATTCTATTTAATTTTTATTACTTTCTCTTCCATTTCCCTAAGCATGTATGGGTCAACAATAGCCTTGTCAACTGGACTATCAACTCACTAGTGTTTTGCAGTTCCTACCATAAAAGGCTTTAAACAGGTTCATCTTTAAATATTCTTGTTACCCATTATTATAAGCAAACTCCACCAAGTGAAAAAATTCTTCCCATTTCAATGGTTTTCCATCACATACATCCTCACCATGCCTTCAATAACCTAATTGTCTCTTTTTTTTTATCCATATGGCTCTTGATGGTATGTTGTGATAAAATTTAAATCACTTCCAAATCCCTTAAATAAACCTATCCAAAAATTGTATGTAACTTGGGATCTCTATCTAAAATAATTGCCTTGGGTACACCACGCAACTTGGTAATTTTCCTCATATAAATCTCTGCAACATTGGTTTCCTTATGTGTTGACTTCATTATAACAAAGTGGGAAGCCTTGGTGAGTTTATCCACCACAACCATGATGGAATCATGTTGCCTCACTGTTCTAGGCAGATTTGTAGTGAAATAAATGGAAACAATTTTCCATTTTCACTTAGGAATGGGTATTGATTGTAGCAACTTCATTGGGTGCCTATGCTAAATTTTAACCTTTTATCATTCCAAGAACCTCGATATGTAATTAGACACTTATTTCTTCATACTTGGACAAAAGTATTATTTATTGACTACTAAGATTGTCTTTTAGTACCCTAGGTGCCCAACATAAGGTACCTCATGCATCTCACTAAACACTAATTTTTTCAGCCCCTAGGAATTCAATACACAAATATTGTCTTTATATAAAAGGACTATGTCTTCTTCCATTTCATAATCCTTGTATTTGGGTTGCACTTTGCCTTGTTGTAGGCTATCTTCTATTTCCATGTATTTCTAATTTGAATTTCCAGTCCCTAAAATTATTGTTTTTAAATAAGATTTACATGTGCTTATGGCTATAGAATGCATTACATGCACCCTTATGCTAAGTGTGTTGGAAACTTTATTCTCCTTACTCTTTATGTACTCAATTTCAAAATCATGATTAGCCAAAAATTCCATCCATCTGATTTTTTTGGCATTTAAATGTGGATATCCAAATAAATGCTTCAACCCATTGTGGTCAGACCATAATTCAAACCTCTTTCCCGTGAAGTTATTCCTCCACATCTTCAAGGCATGTATAATGGTTGGCAGTTGAAAATCATGAGTGGCATAGGTTGTTTCCTGTTATTTTAGCTTCTTGGATTCATAACATATCACATTCCCATTTTGCATGATAACTCCTTCAAGTCCTTCTTTACATGCATTTGTGCACACAAGGAAGTATTCATTTAGATTAACTATCCTCAATATAGGTGCACTTGTTAACAACCTCTTTAAATGGTTAAAGGCCTCTTCACATTTACGAGACCATTAAAACTTCATGCCTTTCTTTTTCAAATAAGTAATACGATGAGTTATTCTCGATCAACTTCCAATAAATCTTTTGTAATAGCATGCTAAACACATGAAATACCTTACTTCGGTCACATTTGTGGGTGATGGCGACTCTTTGATTGCTTTAATCTTATCTGGGTCTACTCTTATCCCCTTCTTTGAACTAATGTGTCCCAAATAATGTTTTTTTCTCTAATAGAATAAACACTTACTTAGCTTGGCATATAATTGATTCCCTCTAAGTACCCATGGCAACATCCTTAAATGTTGTTCATGTTATTTCTCATATTTGGAATATATAAGGATATCATCCAAAAACATAATAACAAACTTATATAAATAATTTTGGAAGATACCATTCATGAGGCACATGAAAACACTCGATGCATTAGATAACCCAAATGGCACCACTACAAACTCATAATTCCCATATCAAGTTCAAATTGTTGTCTTACTAATGTCCTTTTCCTTAATCCTTACCTAAGGATACCCTGACCTTAGATCAATTTTAAAATATACCTTAGCTCCCTTGAGTTGGTCAAACAAATCATCTATTTTGGGTAATGGGTACTTATTCTTCATTGTGACCTTGTTTAGTTGAGAAAAATCGATGCACAGTATTAGTGTACCATCCTTATTTTTAACAAATCAGGGCACCCAAATGTGACACACTTGGGCATATGTACCCTTTCCTTAGGATCTCTTTTAATTGCATATGAAATTTTTTAAGTTCTAGTGTGTTCATCCTATAGGGTGTTTAGACATCGGCGCAACTCTATATACCAAGTCTATAGAGAAGGCAATGTCTCTTTTAGGTGGAAACCCTGGAAGTTTAGTAAACAAATATTTGAATTCCTTAAGTATTGAGTGGTCCTCCCAGTTCTTGATCCTCAACCATCTCCTCCATGTGGGATGAATAAATTTGTCACCCTTTTCTATAATTCTTCTTTATTTGTATAGTTGATATTTTCCTAATATAAATTGGCCTTGGAATTCCCTGCACTTGCCTTTGTTTCCCTTCCTCATCAAGGAAAGTAAATGTTTTATTATAGCAATCTAGTTTTGCATGATGTCTTTCCAACCAATCCATGCCAATTAGGCAATCATATGATCCTAAGGGTATTATGTTTGAATATTCATTTAAATCTATCCCGTCCATGTTGATGAGACATTCCTTCACTAGTTTTATTATTCTTCTTTTAGCTCTTGTAGCTAGTTTAACTAACCTAGCCCTATGATGCTTGGTTTTATTCAAACTAATGTTTTCAACCAGATTAGGAACAATATTACTATTTCTAGATCTAGAATCAAATAAAATAGCAATGGGATAATTATTTAACTTACCTTCCACTTCAACCATGTATGCTTGATGTTTATCATGTATGTTTTCCAATGCTACATAAATTATGGGAATGATTCTACCCACATCCTTTTGTTTATCATCTCCTTGGGTGTGATGTACGATCCTCATTTTCCCTTCTTTGTGTGGGCAATCCCTATAATTGCGTTCTCCATCTCAACCCCAACACATAATGGGTTGACATCTTGGTTTCTTAATCAATGAACCAACCCCCTTTGGTTCACTATGAGCTAGTTGTGTTTGTTGTTTTTCCTGAGAATCATTTTTTAAAGATGAGGGTTTGAATCCCTTAGTCTTTTCTTCCACCTTGCTTCTTTTCATGTCATCCCAAGTCCTTTGGAAAACTAACTTATTTTTACCCTGCTATAGAGATATTATTCCTTTCTCATAGATTCATCCAAAGTATTTGGTTTGTCAAATTTAATTTTATCACCATAGAAGGGTAGTAATCCCATCACATATCTCTATATCTCCAAATTTTCATCTTTTATAAAATCTACATACCTTAGTAACACAATGAATTTATGGCCATATTCTTCCATTGTCATGTTCCCCAACTTAACTGAAGAACTCTTGAATTTTCCTTTCATAATGATGTTCAGACATGTACTTCCTTTAGAAGTACTTTTTGAATTTCTTCAATGAAATCCTATTTTCATCCAGTTGTTTTACTTCTTTGATCTTCTCCCACCACAATTTTTTCCTTCCCCTTTAGGTGATAAATGGAAATTCATGCCTTTGAATTGAGAGTAATCATGTAGTTGAAGGTACTTTATCATTTACAACAACAAAGTTTCATCCTCTTCTCCCTTCTTATGCTCACCATTAAATGTGGGTGTCTTGATATTTATGAATTTCCCTTGCAAACTATTCAGGTCTAATCCACTTCTTGACTGCCTTACTAGAGACATGCTCTAACTACTTTCTAATCCTATGGAAACATAGGCTCTCTTAGTGGATTTCATTAATGCATGATGAGGTTGTGTAGCAACACTCCTATATTTTATTGAACCTCTATCGTCTCTCCCCTTAACTCCTAAGTCATGTTCCTCTTCCTTTCTAGAGTCATAACCCTAGTCTATTCTCATTTGCAGTTTATTTAGGCTCTGTAAAATCTGACTATTGATTTGTTGTTTTTCTTTTATCAATCTCTCATCATCAACTTTATAGTTCAACACCTCCATTTGGAGACTCCTCATGGCCTCTTCTAGGCTTCTATCCTCTAGCCTATCCCTTCCATGCCCATTTGACTCTATTCCAACATTAACCATGCTAATGTTCATGACTCTAACCTCTTATTCATGATTGTAGGACCCTTGAGTATCCCCCATACTCTTGGTCCTCATGTTGGCACTACCTTATAGGTCATATGTTGCCTTATTTTGAAAATCTCATGAAATTTCCTACCTAAATCCAAAACTTTAGGTTGATTAATGTATTCTCCTTCTCGATAAACTTCTATTGGCTATTTGTTTTCTCAAATCTGAGTCTCAATCTAGAAGTTATGGCCTTTGAAAGGTTTAGCCTATTTAACCCAATTTCTTTGTTTTCCCTAGCACACTATTTCCAATTTCCTGAACCATTATACATTCAAATTTTCAAATCTAGCTCCATGGCTCGGTATTATGGTCCCTAGCTTTCTATTAATTTCTTCGACACCCAAATCTAAGCTTTGGCTACTAATTTACACCCTTTTGAAGTGATTGTATACCCTATTTTTCCTTCATATTGTTTTAATCATAACTCCATATTATTAACTTTATTTCATGAATGTAGTGTGTTTTTGGAAAGCTCTCTCTGATCTCTTTTATTTGAGCTATATACACTGCTAGTACCAACTATCTCTAGACATACAAAACCCCTTTGTGTGTCCCTTATTTCGTTGAGAAAAATAACTTCCTATACTTTTTTAGTCTTTTAGTTCTCATTGGGTTCAAACTGACCTATGTCACCTCCCTTGACACTTGGCATGCATGCAACCTTCCACTTTTCATTCCTTAAATTCCCTTTGTCCCTTTCATTGGTGATGCTATTGATGTCATTAATGCACTCTCATGCAGACATGGGATGCCACATTTTCTATCTACGTAGGCAACCATTTTAACATTCCTCATCTTCTATACCTACGTGGCTATGTCACAGTCGCTTACTTGCTTACCGATTCATATTCCCTATTATGCACCATGTAGTCATGTGAAAACTGCCTCTACCGAACCATTGGTAATGCAAGCCCCCCGAATCATGGTTTCAAATTTGGGGTAGAGGGGTCTGCAATAAATATCCACCCTAGATCCAAGGTGGGCAGTTTGGTGTTGATCTAAATTATGACCCCCCACCATTAAGTATCGACTACGAGAGGGGCCCTGGATCATTCTCGACCATCGGTCTTTGACGGCCAACCGTTGATCTGATTGATCAATGGGAGTGTTATTTCTCACACTATCCCCCACCCCGCTTGTCAATCTCTGACCTTGAGGGGGAGGGGGCACAATTAGCATATATTGTTAGTATCTAGCGTTGCTAGAGATTAACGATTATTTTCCATTCTAACTCTATGTACCCAAAAATCATCTAGTGCCCTGTTCTTGGCCCTTACAATCCTAGTGTCTGGTAATTTCCTCAAATGTCTAATAAATTTTCCCAATTCTACTTGGGAAATGTTGACAAACACTTAGCAGGTATCCTCATACAAACATTTTGTCAAACACTTTTCCTGCAATGGCCATACACCCATTTTTGTGCTTGGCCCATACAATCTCGTTGTTACAACCGTGGGCTTCGGATACTATTTGTAATGTCCCCCAACCCACCGTCGACTTATTCCAACCACCAACTAAGGCCCAACTATGTGCTAGTTACCCCCCAGTAACCCGTGTTTTGAAAAAATCCCCTTTTCCTAGGAAATCATGGCATAATGCAATGCAAGTCTAGATGTATGCTAGAATACAACACATGTGCAAAAGAATATTCTAACATGAATATCCTTCTTAATTATGATTCAAAATATATTTCACTAAAATATATAAAACATTGCAACAAAAAATAAATATAGGAGATGAGATACTTATCTTTCCATTTTTTCCCAGCTGGCTCGAGCCCTTCAACATTCCACCTAACCATAGACCATGATGTTCATTTGTTTTCTTCATCCGGTCACCCTGAGCTAGGGCTTAGAATCCATGGGGAATTAGTTCAGCCAAATCCTGGTACATGCTTAGTACCTCAACTAACCAAGGTACCAAACTTGGTAGCCTCCAACATCTAAGCTCACATCCCCCATTGGATTGCACCCAAGTGGTGCACACCCTTCCCTGTACTTGCATTTTCTCACGTTGTGCCACCACCTTCCAAGGTGCCTTACTCAGTTGTCCAGGGACTTCCTTAGCATTGGGGCTTCCAGAAGTTCATACTACTCTAAAAATTCTTCCAAACCCTCAAACCAACCGTTGTAGTTGCCAACCTCTAGGATCATAACTCCTATTAGCTTACACCCAAGTGGTGCACACCCTTCTCTGCACTCATAGTCTCAAGCAGTGCCACCACCTTCCAAGGTGTCTTATTCAACCGTCTAGGGGCATTTTAAGCAATAGGGTTTCCAAGTTCTTGCTACTATGTTATATTTTCCCTTCTCCTTCCATAATTGTATGCATGGATGACTGAACCCATGATAAAAATGGAATGGATGACTAATCCCCCTTCACAGTGCCAATATGCATCTTTTTGTATGCATGTTATTTTTCTACCACTTGGCACTCTCCCAAGTAACTTAATGGACCGTGGTTATCTTCATGTGCACTTTTTAATGATTATTAAATCCTATGTGCCTCTTTTTACTCATCCATGGAGTCTCGACCCCCCAAAATATTTATGTCTTCTCGATCTGCCACCATTGTATATTTGATTAACATGCATGTTTTACTATAATTATAGTCCCACGATTTCCTAGAATTAAATCATATATAGTTAAAAACATGTGCACTCGAGCATACTAGCCCCAAAACTGTAATCACCCATGTACACAGGCACAACGACCTTCAGAATAAATCCTCAGCTCACAGGCCTAGGTGTGGAATGTACAGGTTATTTACATTTTTGGGTTCGAATAGGGGTGTTACATAAATCCTAATTTCACAAAGGTTGAAGGAATACTTTTTGGGTCACCTCAATGCAATGGATAGAGAGAAAATATTGGATGTTTTAAAGATAAAATAATAAAAGTTTGAAAAATTGATTTTAAAAAATATTACAATATTTCAATCATTTAAATAATTCAATGTTCCCACCTACCTCTTGCTTCCTGCAATGTCATATTTTCAAGTTGATGCGAGATCATAAATGGATTGAAAATTGAATATAACAATATCCACATTTGCTCAAGATCTTCATTAATGATTGAATAACCTTTTTGGGCTTCAAAAAGACTAATGATGGTGCATCCAACTAATCCATATTTATGAAGGGAATGAAATGAAATAAATATGTATAACCAAAACATAGAGATACATTGAAACTTGGCTTCTATTAATAAATGGAAAGCGTTGAAATTGTAAAAATGCATATTGAAAACAAACTAGCTCAAATGGTGGTAGCTTATCTTCGAGAATAGATATGACAGATACGCGCCTTCACCGGCATGAGTTCCAATGAGGTCAAAAGACCATTTTTAACATTAAAATAGTGAGGAATCCTTAAACATTCAAAAACCTAACCCTAGGAGATGAAATGCCAAAAGTTTTGTGGTCCTCACTAGGGTTAGTTAGTACATCAACTTCTCAGGGTCATAAATTTTGCATATAATATTTGTTTGGTGTGCTTGATTTCCCATTGGAAAAATCTAGCCAAGAACTACACATTTTGGACAGACCCGAGTTATTCCTATGATTATAGATTGGGTACTTATCACATCAAAAAAACATCATTTATGGCCTCAAAATGGCCTCGAGAATTTAGGACCCAAACAACTGTAGAAAAACTACCAAGATGGAGACTTGTGCTTTGAGCCAGTGGAGTAGGTGGATTCCCACCGATATCCACTTAGATAACCAAATCCTCAATTGACCTTCAAATAATTGATATATTATATTTTTCATTTGATGTAACTCTAACCAATGAATAGATCTATTCTAGGAAATGAAGGAACGAGCACTACATTTTATACGCATATGTGTGTCACCAACGAATTGGGTTCTCAATTTGAAGACCCTCCATATTTCATAATTGATATGAGTGAAGGATTTTACAACTCTAAAGTCTAAGGTATTTGAGAATTGGGAGGACGAAGCATTTTGAAACAAGGTTGCATACAAGGTTGCTATACAACTTTATCTATCATGGTTGCAAGATAGGTAAGCAAAGTTGTGATTTGCAAGATTTTATGCATATTTTTATAAGAGTTAGAAGGGTCTTTTATATATTCATGCATGCTCGCACACAAGAGGTAATTGGAGAAGTTATTAACATAATGGATATGGGCAAACCACAAACATTGGCACATTGGCACTAGGTTTTAAAGCATGAGTTGATCATGACACAAGGATTAATGATAGCAAGGATATGGTAGACACTGTAATAATCATTATTTCTTATTCAATACTCTTCAATCTAAGTAGGGAACTTTTCTATAATCAATAGATTTAACAATACTATAAAACATGTGAGCGAGGGCAGTGAATTAAACAATGAGTATTATTGTCGTTGGCACCAAGAAAAAAGAAATAAAATCAACCTACCAATGATAGCATAACTATATGCATTTTAATATTTCAAAAAAATGAAAAACAATTTAGTAAATGTAAAATTTTGGAAAAAAATAGAAATATATAAACAATACCAAAACAAATAGGCAATTAATTGATGAACTCAATGTTATATATCATACCTCATAATACATATGATAAGTCTTGATGATAGACAATGGTACGTCCTACCACCTAAATTGAGCCTTCAAATCAAAATTGAGTATTTTAAGATAAAATAACCTACATAAAGTATTTACTCATCAAATATAATTAATATTTATAATAATTTATCAAAACACAATTAATATAATTTTAATGAATGCTACTCCATCAAAATATAATCAATAGCCAACAGATATAAATCATTCAAAAATTAAAAAACACGTATTCATGTGATAATCTTCCAATTAAACAAAGCCTTTAAATTTGATAAATGTACCTTAAACCAAATAAACATTTTATTTTAGGAAGATTCTTCCCCTCAAGGTCCAAAGAGGAAAATTTTCGAAGTAGCCTCATATCTACATATGGATGTCATCCAATGTCAACACAATCTCGTGAAGTCCATAAGTAAATTGGGTATTATACCGTGAAGTCCATAAGTAGATTGGATATTGTATATATTCAAAAGTGAATTAAAAAATAGATAAACTTAACTTTTCTAATAAATTTAAATTTATTATTTCAAAAGAAAGAAATCTTTCACCTAATCCACTTACTTTTTTTAATATCCAAATAAACAATTATATATATATATTTAAATAAATAAAATAAATAAAATAAAATAAAATATTATTTTCTATCCACTTTTACTAAAATATCTACTGAATTTGAAAAAATAAAATAACCAAAGACTTAAAATTATCCCATTTTCTTAATTTTACTCCATAAATTAATTCCTAAAATATATACTTAATTCTTCTTCCACCTAATCCACTTACTTTTTAAATATCCAATTATATTTATATATAGTATATATATATATATATATATATATATATATATATTAAAAAAAACTATATTTCTATCCACTTTTACTAAAATATCTACTGAATTTGAAAAAAAATAAAATAACAAAGACTTAAAATTATCCCTTTCTTAATATACTCCATAAATTTAATTCCTAAAATATATACTTAATTCTTCTTCCACCTAATCCACTTACTTTTTTAAATATTCAATTTAATATATATATATAAATTAAAAATAAAAAAAAACTATATTTCTATCCACTTTTACTAAAGTATCTATTGAATTTTGAAAAAAATAAAATAACCAAAAGACTTAAAATTATCCATTTCTTAATGTACTCCATAAATTTAATTCCTAAAATATATACTTAATAATACTTTTATTTAAAAGGTTTAGTAACAAAAACAAATGAAAAATAAAAACACTTTCGATAAATTTCCTACTTGTACTTTATTTACATGACTATATTTTCATCAAATTGATAAATCGTAATCTCTATTTAAATTCTATATTCAAAATTTCGTAATGAATCATGCCATCTCGTACATAATAACGATCAATAGCTTAAGATTTTTTCTTATTTTGTTAATTTAATTATATTTTTATTTGGAATGTTTAATAACAAAATAAAAACACTTTCTATAAATATCTTATTTTTAGGAGTCTATATGACTATATTTTTATCAAATTGATAAATCTTAATCCTTATTAAAATTCTATATTCAAAATTTCAAAATGAATTATACACTCATATACATAATAAAGATAAATAGCCTAAGCTTTTGTTGATTTAAAAAGTCAAGACAAGATATAATAGTCAGCTGGCTTTGATTTTCTTTCTATTTGATGTAGCGTTTTTTGCATTTTTGGTATATATATATATATGAGATAGGTCAATTTGATTTTAATATTAATGAAATTGAAATATCCGTCCGTATATATGAGATAAGTGAA
Source organism: Pinus taeda (assembly GCA_000404065.3). Classification (NCBI taxonomy): domain Eukaryota; kingdom Viridiplantae; phylum Streptophyta; class Pinopsida; order Pinales; family Pinaceae; genus Pinus; species Pinus taeda. The sequence goes on along the minus strand of APFE030276414.1, from coordinate 62,686 downwards.
TTTATTTTAAAATTTAATGACATATTTTTCTAAATCTTGAAATCATGAATATTTTTGGAATTGATCTCATGCATGTCAGTATATAAATTGTTCATCATCATTAAAACTAAATTTATATATATATTATATATATTATATATATATATATATATATACTTTTAATATAATCAATAAGCCTTTGTTGTTTTGATCCGTTTGAGGATCAATCGCGTGCCCATTTGTTGTTGGCCGTGGCCGCTTGTCTTGGCTAGGGCTCCACCTTGATCGGCATGGAGGCACAGACTCCCCCATAGGGGCCTCCCTCCCCTCCTCTGCCCTCTGCCATTGAGGCGTTCAAGACTTTGCTGGCCTCTTTGCCAAAGAAGAATATCATGGAAGCTGCAAAATTTGTGAAGAAGTTGGAGGATATCCCTAAGATCGCCCTCCCGCCAGAAGGACCGATCCAAGTAGCTCTATCTCTGGCAGATCGTGCCCTTGTTGGCCAGTTTACAGGTTTCTAGCCTTCCCCGAAAACCACAGAGAACTGGGTTGCCATGAATTGGGCCCCTTTGATTAAAGGCAAGGTAACCTCATTCTTCCTCGGGAGAGGATACTTTTTGTTCGAGTTTACTGTAAAAGAGGACAAAGATCTCATCTTCTAGAATGGTGATCTGGATTTAAACAAGAACGCAATAGATTACAAAGATAACCATAAATACAAAGATGCAGCGGAAATAACACTTCATTTCATTAATGGAAAATACCGAAATATGCTTACAACCAAAATTGGAAATAAACCAGCTAGGACAATGGTAGCTTATCTCTGAGAAGAGATGTGCGGCTACATGTCTCTGAACTATTCCGAACTTCCGTTACAATGAGGCTCGAAGGCCTATTTATTATTGAGAAACAATGGAAAACCCTTCACATTCCAAAACCGACCCTTAGAAGATGAAACACCAAATTGTGGGCCCCGTTTTGGGTAAATTGGTACATCAATTTCGCGGGGTCGTAACTTTGGCATACGATCTCCGTTTGACGCGTATGATAGCTCGTTAGAATGATCTATCCGAGAACTACCATTGTTAGAATGGGCAACATGGGTCCATTCCATGGACCCATGTTGCCCCTCGATTCCCCAAAAAACGTCGTTTAGGGCCTCAAAAGAGCTCCGGAAGTTTAGGACCTGAAAAACTGCTAAAAATAGTAAGTTGTGCTACAATTAAGGAAACTGAAATTGCTGAAAGAGACAATTGTGGGGGTCCAAATGGGATAGGTGGGTGGCCACCAACATCCACCTGGATCAATCTTATTAATAAAAATTATTAATTAATTTTCAATGGTAAATAATAAAATATAATTTGTAAATCTTTGGGTCCAATCATTTTTATTTTTCCTTAGAAACATTTTTCTATGATATATTTCACATTGTCAAAATAAAATAAAAATTAAATCAACCATAATTTTATTTTAAATTATTATTATTCTTAACCACTAGGCTTCACCAACGCTTTATCATGTAAATCCTTAATTTGTGAATAAGGGTTGTTATAATGTCATGGGCCAACTCCATGTCTTAGTAATAACAAACACATATCTCATCATAGATTTCACATTGTCAAAAATAAAATAAAAAAGAATAAAAATTAACTAAATGATAACTATATTTTATATTATTATTATTCTTAACCATGATGATTTACCAACACTTTGCATTGTAATCTTTAATTTGACCGTAGGCTTTGTTATAATATCATGGGCTAAAGCCATGACTTGTCAATGTCACATGCTAGAAATACCATAACTCTTTTGTTCACATGACATTTGTTAAAGAAATCTATTTAATTAAAAACATAGAAAATGCATGGTCATAAATTGTAAACAACTTTTATTACAATAGCATGGACTACTATCATGACTTAGTAATACTACATACCCAATAAACCATAACTAATGTTAAAATAGAATAATTACATTTAAAATAATAATCATCAATCACTAAATTAATATTCTGAAAACCTTATTCCAAAATAAACACACTTATTATATTTTATTAATAAAATTAACTAATTATTTTAATTTAATTAATAGAATAATAATTTATTTAGAATGTTAATAATTATAAAAAATAAAATAAAAAAACTTTATAATCCTTTTTTAAAGTTTAATTAATTTTAGTAAGTTATTTTAAAATTGGAGATAAATTCCTTTAAATCTAGTTTAAATTACAAACCAAAAATATTCATTACCTCTTACTTATTAAAAAAAAAAAAAAATTATAACTGTTTGTTCATTTAACCATCTTAATGAACAGTAACTTTAAATTATTTATTAATAAAAAATATCACTAGTTACCTAATCATTTATTAAAGATGCATTTACATTACTTCCTAGGTCCAATTAAGCGCAAAAATCAAAGCTGTTAATCCATGACGAGTTGAAGTTAACCTTTAAACCTCTGTATCCCGACTCAACCTTAAAATCGTTCTTGTCAATGCCCCCTCGTAAATGGTATACTCCATATCCATAGCATGGAGACTCTAACTCTCCAGGCTGGTATTTCTAGGGCTTGTTCTCACTGCCCTACATCTTATATGGATCTTTGAAACAACTGATCGAAAACTAGGTCGCCAATCCTTTTATATATATAATCATATCAATATGTCAGACAATCTCGGACCTATTCTGAATCATTCTATCTGCTCTACATAGAATGATCTTGGGATTCTTGTGAATCTTGAACTGCCTCCATATACCCTATTGTAGCTTTCTACGTTTATTTCTGTTTGACAGGTTTTATAGGCTCTGGGTTCCTGCCTAACGGAGATTCCAAGTCTGCTGTTGGAAATATGCCGCACAATGGTAATGAGGGAGGTTCGTATATTGAACCCACAAGCACTGAAGAACAAGGAAACCAAGTGGCTGTTCATCTTATTCCAGAGGCCTGCCAGACAGAGGCGGGTATTAGTGTTGGAGGCCCTAGTTTCAACGTTAACGAAGGAGGATCAAGGCAATACATAGGTGTGATGCGTGATGGTAGCAAGTGGAGAGCGTGGATCTCTAATAAAAGGAAACCTAACCGTAAGGAAAATCGGGTCCATCTGAGAATGTTTCAGACAGCAAAGATGGCTGCCATTGCGTTCGACGCAGCCTTCCTGTTCTTAAAGGGAGACTCACCTGCTAATAGATTGAACTTTCAAGAGTATTCTGCTGACATCAAAAGCATATTACAGATCTGTTCTCCTTCTCAAACTGCCAAGAACATTAAGTCTGTAGCTGGGAAGGCTGCAAAAACCATAGCTCCTCTTATTGTTGTGGAGAACAAGGGTCGGGAATTAGAAGTTTCCAACCTCATTGCGCAAGAGCCTAAAGAAGTTTCTCCTGCAATGTGGACTACCAACATTAGTACTGCTTCAGCTTTATTGATGTCTTTCAATATAGGTATGCATGGTTCAAACATTAGCCTTTCCTTGTGTTTTTTTATATGCTTATATTAATACGGCAACGGCAATTAAGTATCATTCTCAACAATAATGGGTAAACAGAGTGTTGAGGTTGTGGCTTCATCTGCCCGCAAGGTTTGGGGCATCTTTCTAGTTGCAATAGGATAGTACTGTTTAGTAGAGTCTTACAAATCATAGCTTGTGAATTAGGGGTTGATTAGTCCTTCCTAAAATCTTGATGTAAACAATTTTCTTTGAACAAGGAGAAACAGTAGACCATTATTTACAAGCATTCCACTCTAAAGGGGTTTTACACCTAGAATTTTTTGTGTCTTCTATTTTATTTTTAAGCATTGTTGTATGGTGTTGTCTACTACTTATTATTATTTATGATAATCTCTAGAAGAAAAATAAGAATAACCTAAGATTAACTAATGTTCTGAAAAAAATTAAAAAAAATAAAGAAATAAATTTGTTCTAGCACTTGTACAAAATTATTAACCCATCTATATCATGAAATAAATTATAAACCTCTCTATATCATCAAATGAAATAAATTATAAACCTCTCTATATCATCAAATACCCACTACCGTCTTGTTTCCACAACTAAAGGATTTCACATTACTCTATATAAAAGTATGTATTAATTTTGCAAAGCTTTTTCTTTTTCTTTTTTTATTTCTGATTGTTGGCCTTAGAAATGGGTAAATTAATGGGCACCCATTTCAGTGATGGAACTCTTTAATCTTGGTCCTAGCATGTATGTCTGATTCCAGTCTTAATGTTAATTTTGGAGGTACCTTGACTAGATCCATCAAAGTAATCCCATGTTCCAGATTTGTCCATAAGAGCAAGAATCAACTTTTTCTTGTAGGGGTTGATGAAAATGTTTGAAGTTTGAGAAGATTGACTGACCTTGGAAGGCACATTGAAAAAGAGTTATATATCTGTCTTCAAAGATTTGAACATTTCTACCTTTCCACATTCCCCTTGATATTATTTGAGGATGACCTTTGAGGTATTTGAGATCTGAGTTTTGCTACCATTTTTTAAATCACTCTTTAGCATAACCTCCTTGTCCACTATCCTTTATCCTTGTCAAACCATCCATTTCAGTCCAGACTTCCCTTTATTAAGGACATAGTATCAATAAGTGGCATAGGTTCTTTTAAGAAACTGAAGAAAGGAAGACCATGCCCCCTTCTCAAGAACTTCCTATCATACCTTTGCCCAATTTTTACTACACTCTCAAGGATATTGTATTTGATGCTGCAAAGAATAAAGAAGGATTAACCTGGTCCATTCACCCTAGGACACATATTTGGCTTCTCTCATTGTTGTTGAATGTTTTAGACACAGTGTCTATTTACACTGCCATCTGCAAACCTGGGTGGTTGTCAAGTATCCAGTGAACAATATTTCATAGGAGTAATTTATTGATGCATCTTGATCAGAATTGATCAGGAAATTTGGGCTGCCACAGATCCTTATCAAAAGAACTGGGCCTTTGATTATGCTAATGGAGACTTGTATAAATGGAATCTTCCCTCCTGAATACTTGCACAAAAAATTGATCTGGAACAATTATCATATGATGGGGAAGGGTTGAGTCTCAATGAGGCAATGAAACACAAAGGTCCAGTCTCTGTTGCAATTTTTAATGAAAGTAAGCTCTTGGATTGAGCACTTGCCAAGGAAAAAGGAAGTTAACCATGTTCCTGTCTCTATTTTGAATAGATTTTGTTTGATTGTATTATATTTAATATTAAGATTTCTTTTTTATTTAAATTTGGCTATAATTAAATCACCTAAAGTATCACATTTTTTTCATCTATGATGTTCTTCCATATACGCTACCTACATTTCCTTTACAAAATCTAGTGAAAATGATAGTTTATAATTATTTGAATCGATAAAATCTATTCTTTGGCATTAAAATCTACTCTAAACAAAGAGGCCACATTATCAATATTCACTCGTTAAATTGAAATATGAACCAGTTCTTAAATCTTGATTGCTGCAGGTATGGCCCATTCGATTCCTAATGCTGATTTTCCAGTAGTACGACCAGCGCAAGTAAAGCAATGTATAAAGGTGGCCGCCGATGCTGCCGGTAGAGCTAGAGCGCCCCAAGTAAGAAGAAAAATCTACGATGATAAACAAGAGACTCAAACTCTGAAGCAAACTAAGCAGCACATTCAGTATGAGCAAGCAATCAATGATAGCGGTATTTGCAGTTTCTCGGTCGTGCAGGAGCCTGAACACGAGTACAGTACTCCCGTAGACACTGCAAAAGATAATGTGAATAATCAGAAGATCCAGGATGGGCAATCAAGCTGTAATATGTTAGGCTGCGCGGCAGATAGTGCCATTTCCAGTTTCTCATTGGCGTATGCGCCTCTCCATGAGTCTAGTATACAACAACCTTTTCCAATTTCAAATCGAAATTGTATGCCGACAAGAGTGCAGAGTTTCGATGAGTTAATCGACGTACATACATTTCCAATTTCAAATCGAAATTGTATGCCGACAAGAGTGCAGAGTTTCGATGAGTTAATCGACGTATCGAAGAAGCATTACATGCCGTAGTGTGTGCGTCCTCATCAGACCTATCCCCTGGGCCAACACCCATCCCCACTCTCTCTGGAAAAATAGCAGTTTGGTCACCGAACCCCCTCTGCAAGCATAAAATCTGGCACTGGAAACTCTCATAAATTCCTTAGGGTTGAACAGAATCTTGTTGACTTCATTTAGGGTTGAACAGAATCTTGTTGACTTCATTTACGTATTATTTGATGATAGATGTTTATTGAGAATCTTGTTGACTTCATTTACGTATTATTTGATAATAGATGTTTATTGGGATATTTTTCGGTTTGAAAAAAAATTAGCTTAGTTCAATAGTTCTGTATTGTATTCAGATCTAGTTATTATTCTGGTTGCTATTTATTTTTTTTATAATTTGTTTGTAGTTTTATTTTTATAATATTTTTAATGTTTAAAATATGTATTTATATTTAAAAGATTTATTGTTTTTAGAGATATTGTATAGCTTACTATTAAAGACATGTATAATTATTCTGATGGATTTTTTGTGGATCAAGAAATTTTCATTATATTATTATTATCTCTATAAATTTTTATCCCTCATTTTCATTTTCATTAGACTTTTAGATTTGGGCCTTTTGGAAAACCATGTTATCTATACTCTCTTCTCTCTTTTATTCAGACAAGACTTTGGCCTAGAGGACAACGAAGTTCAGTCTTGATTTCTTATAGGCTTATTAGCCATGACTTAAATAAGCAAAACACAAGAGAAACAAGAGCAGGAGGCAACATATTAAGGAGGTGGGTAGGGGGGCATGGAAGTTGTAGTCTAAGGTTGTAGAGATGGTCTAGAATTTCGTTCTAAAGGTGCTTCATGTAGTTGATGTAGACTACCACCTAGTTTCACTCTTAGTATCTCTTCTCCCACATGATATCCATATTCCCCTGAATGTTGTGCAACTAGGCCACAAGAGAATCCATGGTAGTTGGCACAATCAAATGGTCCAAGGTGTTGGCACCAGAGATAGAAGCTGCCTCCTGAGTTTAGGTGCTAGCAAATGTGTCTCAATACTCATGATTTTGGAGATTATGCCACTCTCCTCCATAGTTAATTGCTACCCCCTACAAAGATGGCCCGAGTGCTATGGCATGTAGGTCATGTAGGTCATTAAGACTACGAGGAGGGAAAGGTTGGGGAGGAGAGACCCCAAGGGTCCAGGTAATAAGGCCTTCATAAAGACCTTATCCTAGAATTGAAATGCAAGTCAAAGCACACACATACAAGTAAACTCTTAAAGGACACAAAATTATCTGAGAGAACTGCAAAGTAGAAGGTGCTCCACCTTATCCTCTTGGAGTAGAAAGAATACCCCCCACGTGTGAACCCATAAAATTCTCCCACTCCCTCCCCACCTAGCTGGAAGCCCGCCACAAACCCAAGTGCATAGTTGGACACTAGAGGGGATTTGATGCATATTATATAAGGAAATAGACTAAATTCACAAGGGAGACCCCTCCCTTGTCTACAACACAAATTATACTTGAACAAGGGGATTTGATGCATATTATATAAGGAAATAGACTAAATTCACAAGGGAGACCCCTCCCTTGTCTACAACACAAATCCTTGTCTACAACACAAATTATACTTGAACAAGGGTTCTACACAGATATGCAAAGAACCTCTACCACCTCACGATGCCAAGGGAAATCCATGGCCAAGATTTCACATCTCCCCTCACTATCCCATTCAACAAATTCCCATTGTGCTTGTTGTCATGAATTCACAAGGGCATTGAAGAACTTAGATCCAATTCTATGTGCAACCTCACACTTTATCGCCACTAGCAATTAAGTGTTCGACTTCCTCTCTAAGGAGACTACTTGATCTAGAACTCTAAAGCTAACTCTCCTTATTATCCAGAACTCTAATCCTAATTTTCTTGATACAAAACTATGAATCTAAGTAGACTTATTATCCCCAAGCCATGCTAGGATTTTTGTTTGACCCATATGATAAGCTATAGGGGAATTCTTCCCTGTTGTCCAGGTAATAGTGACGTGGCTTTTGGGAAATTTTATAAGAAAAGGGGTTTATAACACATTTGATACTAACAACCTTACATTTAATGTCATATTCACCAAAGGAGGTTTATAAGTCATTTGTTACCCACTACCCTTCAATTCATATCCCATACACCTAATAGATACACTACCACCTTAACCTTATGATGGGAATCAATGTAGTCCAACTATGTTGTGGTGTACCATGTGATTTATGGTTCCATGTCCTATTTGTATTATGACACCCACCTTACCTTATTATGGGAATCAATGTAGTCCAACTATGTTGTGGTGTACCATGTGATTTATGGTTTCATATCCTATTTGTATTATGACACCTTGTTTGGCCCATGTGGTTTGCTAAGGTAAACATAATAGATACACTACCACCTTAACCTTATGCTAGGAATCAATGCAGTCCAACTATGTTGTGGTGTACCATGTGATATATGGTTTCATGTCCTATTTGTATTATGAAACCTTGTTTTACCCATGTGGTTTGTGAGTAAGTGATGGGAGAGATCAAGCCTAGAGATCCAATGGTGGGATACAAGGTTAGGGTCACTACCTCTTTCCTCCTCCATTATTCACATTACTAAGTTTAGTAATTGAACACTCTCCAAGTTCTAAGGGATTTTCCTCCTCTTTAGTTCTCAAACCCTTAAACATTCTGTTATATGCTCTACTCACACACTTTTCATCTCCTTTGTGAGGTACATGCTTGATTGAAGAAATTTGGGGGTTCTAAGTGGTGGTTTAATAAATTAACAATCTAATGCTACACGTAGTGGCCAACCTTAAAAACAAATATTAGATTTTTCCATTAAGGCTCCTTATTTCAATTATGTTCTAAGATTTTTAAAAGGCTTTTAATAGATGACAGAGTTTGTATCCTCTATGCCGGTAGAGGGTACTCAGAAGTGGCTCTGGCCATTCCTTATAATGTCTCATGGTTTTCCCAAGTTTTTTAATGTTTCATGGTTTTCTCCACTTTTTTCAATGAGATCTTTGACTTTTAAATCCAATTTTCATTATGAGAGAGTAATTTAGTTTTTGGCTCTAAGTTTGGTACTAATTTTCACCATACAAAGGTTATTGTCAATTATTTCACCATAAATTCACATTTATCTTTTTGCTTTCTTTGCATTTCCTTTATTTATCAGTTTGGTTTTTTTTTTTTTTACTTTTACTTAACTCTCAAATTTCCCCTCTACTTTGTTGTTTTTATGGTCCTATCAATAATTATTCTAAATATTGGTTTCACACACATAAGATTTTGTTACCGTGTAGGTAATTATTAAGGTTATCCTCTTTTTCTTAAATTTTATATTGGATGATTTTTTTTTAACAATGTTAACTACTTCAAATCCTTCCTTTCCACATTGCTCACAACAATTTCCTTCTTGCACTAATTCTCTATCATTTAACCAATTTTCTTAGATAATATATGGGATAAATCCCTTAATATAGGGAATAAATCCTTTAATTTTTCTCAAGGTTTGTAGTTAAATTTAGTTCCTACTTGCTAATGGAGTCTTCTTCCTTATTTTTCCTCCAAGTTAGTCTTTTACTGTTATCTTCATGTTAGCATGGAAAATATCTTATGATTATGTATACCTTGGTTAATTACAAGTACAACAATATCCCCTAAACTCTTATTTTTTTCCTTTTATTAGAGGATGTTATGATCATATGACATTCTCGAGCCTACCATGGCCACAACCACAAATTCGTTAATTTTTTTGTTGAAATGTTTATATTTAATTCTTCATACTCACTCTATTGTTACTCAATTTTATTAGTGTGTGAAAAGTCTCTATTACTAAGTTTTGAACAATAATTAAGTATACATGTATTATTCTACAAGTCCTCTCTTACATCATATAATTGAGTTACTTGTATTCTATTTTATTATAATGATGTTTTCTTAACGAATTGGTTGTAGTAATGTAAAATTTCTTGAGTATTTTATTTATTAGGTTCTATAGATGATATATTTTTTATTACAAGAATATAATTTAAATCTAATATTTCTCAATTTATTTCTTGAATTGAAAAATTCCTTCAGATATATGAGGCTTAGTCAACCTATTTCTATTTCGGGTAAGAAATAAAGAAGATTTCACCCTTAGATATTGCTATATTTTTATGAAATTTCTTGGTCTCATGTCTATGTAAGCTATATGTAGTTCTACTATGTGGTATAAACAATCTCTTTTTATTTCTTGCCATACATATTTGGAATTACAATAGGTATCCAATTATTGTATTCCTAATGGAGAAATGCCACTATACCTTCAGGCTCACCTCTTCTTATCCTTACTTTGTTTAAGTTTAATAACCCTAAACCTTCCATACTAGCCCTAGACCATGCTAAACTCTTACTACTTCTAAGAAAATTCTAGGTCCAAGGGAACTATCTCTTACACTTCTAAACTATGAGTTACTTCATCTACTCCTTAAGAGTACTTTTACACCTTAAGTAGGAACTAAATTTGTGAAGGGTGAGCAATTTGTTTTCCTTTTATACTCACCTAACATTATGCTAATGCTACTAATTCTTTATTTAATGATGTAGCGAAGATTAGTTTTCCACTCTATTCACATTATTTAAATGGAAAAAAAATTGTCTATTTATTTGAAAAGAACCCATTTAATAAATTATAAACCATGTTCTCTTATGCATACTCTCCTTCTTATGCATACAACCATAATATATATCAAAAATTTAATAATCTTTAATGAATTTTGAACCAAGAAGTCTGTTCTGTTATATGAATATGTTAAAATATAACAGGATCATGCAAGCTTCTCTCAACCAAATTAACTATTTTAACAACAACCCCCAAGCCTCATGCTTAGCTTGTGATAGAAATCTTAATTAGCACTTGATACCTTTCTTCCTTTTTCCCTAGGAGTGTCCAACTAGTTCAATAATTGAATTTCTATTTTGCCATATTTCCTTTCTCTCTCGAAATCTATCTCTTCCTTCACCCTTGCATGACATGTTTATCCCATCATACAATTTTGGGGTTTACTAATATTTACAACACTTAGGTTTAAGTTGTGACAATCATCACCTCAAAAATTATCTCTTCTTGGACTCCAAAAGATTTTTAATTAATTTTCTAACACTAAGGTAGGCTCACTGCTCACTTGATAACACCTCTTATATTTTCAAATAAAATCTAAGTGAAATAAACAATATTCCATTCATAACAATAAATTAATACTTACATATTTGATTAAGAATATCCAACTAAGCCTTATGTCAAGAGTTGTTACCATGATTTAAAGTTTTTCAAGAAATTATAAATGATAAATTCTAATAAAGGAATAATTACATCATGCAAACTACACATGGGTTAAATGGATTTATGCATTCAAAAACACAATTTAAACCATGAAATTACACATGGTGTAACACCCCTATGCTTTTCTTGTTGAGACAATGGCTCTTTTTATACTTTGAAACTATTCTTGGACTTAATGGCTATGTAAGCTAAAATGGAAAGCATGTGATGATGTAATTATATTATATTTTATTGAATTACAAAAAATTGTTTGCAAATATACATGAAAGAGCACTAAAGTACTAGAAACTTCCGGCCAAGTCATGGAAAGCTACAAAGTGGTTAAAATCTATAAGGTTGACCTTAAAAGTATCTTGAAAATCCTTAGGGGAAAGTTATTAAAAATATTAAGATAATGCGAGAGGAAGATTATATTAATCACTTAGGTGGAGAGAAATGCTAAGTGGGGGCAAAAAGTAGAATAATTCATAGTGGAAGAGAAAAGTGTGCTTTAACGAAAAAGAAAAATAATTCTTTTTGAAAACTAAAACAAAAAGGCCTAGAAAAAGAATGGAAGACATTAAATCTATAAATTGCTAAAAATATGATGCTAGGAATATATAAGAGAAACTACTTAGGAACCTAAGGGGTTGTTGATTCCTTCATGCAAGAAGATCTTACATCAAAGTTGGGTGGAGGGTGTTATATTCTTGAATATTCCCCAAAGATTAACTATGCTTAGGAGTAATTTATGTTCTACTTTATATGTTGAAATTGAAATAGATTAATGGCATTATAGTTTGAATGAATTTTGAAAATCAATCTCTTAGAATTAACTATATAGACTACTCGCTTTGCATGCCTATATTGAATTATTTTCTAGCCACCAATGTAATGAAGATCTATGACTATAATGATTGTTATAGTCAAATTCCTATGATGGTTAATTGATTACTTTATGATGGCTAATGGATTACTTAATTGAGCACATGGATATGAAGAGAAGAGTTGTAAGTATATGAAATAATCTGTCATGCATGGATAGAGATTAAGGCCAATTCTTTTGATTAAACTTGTATAATTATATGTTGAATTAAAGTCTCTACTAGAGAATAGATAATGTCAATTAATATAATATTGAAAGCTAGAAGTATTATTTTACATAAATAAATGAATAGAAGATTATGATAGACCTTATAGGGGATCACTGAATTATTTAATTATTGAAGTGAAACTAAGAACTTATATATAGTTGTAAAAGAGAAATTTTGTCCTTTCTAACCTATTAAGTTTTTGGTTCTCGTTCCAACGAAATTAAAACTCCATTAACTCGTGGGGTTACATTCTTCAGTATATGTTTAAGGAGAGGTTTATTATCTTTCACCTTAGGAACCATTGATAAAAAATTTCCATGAACTAATAAATTTCACACTCTGATTTGAAGTATAGAAAAAAGGATAAATACGTTATGAAAGGAATTGTAGACTTTTATTATGCCTTTAAATAATGTTAACTATTTAGCCCTCTACAAAATTAGTTAATATTGAGAAACTCTATAGATGTTAACTCATACAGGTTTAGTCATGTAGATATTCCATCAGCTCCATTTTGGACAACTTGGTGCAGTTATTCATGTAGATACTAGTAGGCAAGATGATGCGAAAGTTCCACGCAGAGAAGGTTCTGATGCCCGTCATTTCTTTAGTTGCACAGTGCACCAAAGGAGTCGAGTATAGATGGGCTCAGTATGTGCGCAAATATTTTTGGAGAACTATCAGGAGGCCCAAGATGAAGGCAAGGAATTTCATTATGCTTGGTTACTATTGTTGATAACATTAGTAGCATGGACGATGTAGGAGGATAACTAGTTTCCTCCCCAAGAATTAGACCCTCTAAAGGAAACCAAGTTCCTTCACTCTAGGAAATGAAGGACCCTCCATGAGTCACAAAAACAAAGATATTCTAGGTCCTCGTGGAGATGGATCTACGTACATTCATGAGATAGTTGTTGGAAATAATACTAAGAGAGGGGGTGAACCGGTATTATTAGATCAATAATTTAATTTTCAAAACAGATTTGTATATACTACTTCAGTTAAGTGAACTAGAGTTTATACGCAAGTGTACTTAAGTCAACCATCGTATATGTAGAGATCTTTTTATGTACCCAATTTATCATGCATTTAACTTTAATTAGTATATCAGGAATTCATTAGACAGTGTAGCAAAAGAAGAATAAAGCAACACACATGAACACCAAGATATAAGGTGGAAACCCAATGCGGGTGAAAACCACTTGGTGCCGTCGTCTCTGTCTTCTTTTAATAATAAGAAAAATCTGTTTACAATTTTTGTACTTGTGCAGACTTATACCAGTATGCGCGCTTCTACGTGTAGAAGGTTACAATATTCTCTCATTCTCCATCTTCTCCTAGAAGGGAGCTACAACCCCCTAGCTCTTGTACTAGACGATATGTTTGCTAGTATGTAGGCACTAACCTACAAAAGGCTATGACTTTCTCTCTTCCTCGAGGGACCATGTTTCATAAATTTTTAGACTATATCCATCAACAACATCATTCAATCATCAAATACATCTCATCAACCAATCACCTTTTGAACGAACCACAACCAAATCAATCATTCACTTAGACAACCCATCAATCTAATCATTCAAAAAAGAAAAATAATTCTTTTTGAAAACTAAAACAAAAAGGCCTAGAAAAAGAATGGAAGACATTAAATCTATAAATTGCTAAAAATATGATGCTAGGAATATATAAGAGAAACTACTTAGGAACCTAAGGGGTTGTTGATTCCTTCATGCAAGAAGATCTTACATCAAAGTTGGGTGGAGGGTGTTATATTCTTGAATATTCCCCAAAGATTAACTATGCTTAGGAGTAATTTATGTTCTACTTTATATGTTGAAATTGAAATAGATTAATGGCATTATAGTTTGAATGAATTTTGAAAATCAATCTCTTAGAATTAACTATATAGACTACTCGCTTTGCATGCCTATATTGAATTATTTTCTAGCCACCAATGTAATGAAGATCTATGACTATAATGATTGTTATAGTCAAATTCCTATGATGGTTAATTGATTACTTTATGATGGCTAATGGATTACTTAATTGAGCACATGGATATGAAGAGAAGAGTTGTAAGTATATGAAATAATCTGTCATGCATGGATAGAGATTAAGGCCAATTCTTTTGATTAAACTTGTATAATTATATGTTGAATTAAAGTCTCTACTAGAGAATAGATAATGTCAATTAATATAATATTGAAAGCTAGAAGTATTATTTTACATAAATAAATGAATAGAAGATTATGATAGACCTTATAGGGGATCACTGAATTATTTAATTATTGAAGTGAAACTAAGAACTTATATATAGTTGTAAAAGAGAAATTTTGTCCTTTCTAACCTATTAAGTTTTTGGTTCTCGTTCCAATGAAATTAAAACTCCGTTAACTCATGGGGTTACATTCTTCAGTATATGTATAAGGAGAGGTTTATTATCTTTCACCTTAGGAACCACTGATAAAAAATTTCCATGAACTAATAAATTTCACACTCTCGTTTTAAAGTATAGAAGAAAGGATAAATATGTTATGAAATGAATTGTAGACTTTTATTATGCCTTTAAATAATGTTAACTATTTAGCCCTCTACAAAATCAGTTAATATTGAGAAACTCTATAGATGTTAACTCATATAGGTGCATTAGTGTGGATATTCCATCTACTCCATTTTAGACAACTCGTTGCAGTTATTCACATATTTATTGGTAGGCAAGATGATAAGGAAGTGCCACGGAGAGAAGGTGGATGTGCCAAGGAGAGAAGGTTCTCACGCCGATCATTTCTTTGGCTACGTAGTGCACCAAAGGATTCAAGTATAACTGGGCTCACTATGTGTGCAAATATTTTTTGGAGAACTATCGGGAGGCCCAAGATGAGGGCAAGTCATTTCATTATTCTTGGTTGCTATTGTTGATAGCATTAGTAGCATGGAGGATGTAGGAGGATAGATAGTTTCCTCCCCAAGAATCAAACCTTCCGAAGGAAACCAAGTTCACTTCACTCCAGGAAATGAATGACCATACATGAGTCACAAAAACCAAGATATTCTAGGTCCTCATGGAGATGGATCTAGGTACAGTGATGAGCGAGTTGTTGGAAATAATACCGAGAGGGGCAGTGAATCAGTATTATTAGATGAATAATTTAATTTTCAAAACAGATTTGTATATGCTACTTTAGCTAAGTAAACTACTATGTATACACAACTATAATGAAGGAAACGAGTGTATATGCAGAGATATTTTTATTTACCCAATTTATCATGCATTTAACTTTAACTAGTATATCACAAATTCATTAGAGAGTGAAGTAAAACCAGAATAAAGAAACACACATGAAGACCAAGATATAATGTGGAAACCCAATGTGGGTGAAAACCACGTGCTGCTTTCATCTCTGTCTTCTTTTAATAATAAGAAAAATGTGTTTACATTTTTTGTACTTGTGCAGACTTATACCATTACACACGCTTCTACCCACAAACAAAAACACACAGATAAACTTTATATTAAAACAAACCATTGATGGCTTACTCACTGGGTGGAGGAGGTTGACTTCCCGCATGTGATGAAGTGGCTCGATTGCAACCTTGTCACAAGTTGCCACCTTACAAGTCAATATCCATGGTTTCGGTCTGCGATGTGAACAAGTATAACTCTGACATAGTTATCCACGTGATGGTTCCACTATGCTAACTGTCGGTGATGTTAGTGTCGACATCGTCATACCTCCATTAGTGATCAAATTTCTCTTTTACACGCATATTAGGTGTCTCATTTGATCAGATCCATTCCATTAGGTCATGGATCAACTGATGGTAGGGTTCAATTCAGATTTCTTTCCTCATGACATATATCTTGCTGACCTGTGTTCATACCTTTCAGGTCATTTACTCTGATCCTGTTTCATTTTATTTACAAAAGTCATTTTTAGGGTTTTAGTCTCACTAGCTCTAGGGTATGTCATTTTGGTCATCAAAAATAATAAAAAAAAGGTTAGGAGACACATCATGAGGATTAATAAGTTCATTAGAATCATTAATTTACTTTTGATATGCCCAATAAATATTTTTTACCTCAAAACTCTGTTTTGAGGTGAAAACAGAGTTTTTCCATTTTATGTACAAATTTCATGTAATTTAAGTGTTTCTATATGTAATAAGTTTAGCAGCTGCTCTTGGTCACCTTGCCAACTCTAGCCACTGCAAAAGCAAAAACACCAAATGCATCAGTCCATCAACTGTTCAAGAAAAAGTCAATTTTCAAATGAAAAATAGAGTTTTTGAAGAAAAAGTGACTAAGACTTTATAAACTGGGTTTGAAATGAGGAAAAATTAACGTTGCATCCATATATAAAGTGAATTCATGCTAGCCATTCATTTCATTGTGCAAAACATCAAGTGAAGAGCCAAAATCACGATTTGGAGGAAAATCAAGCAAAGGAAGAAGAAAACCCTATTTTTGCAGTGAATTTTCCTCGGGCTATGCATGAGAGGGTTGGCACTACGCATCATACTAGCTCTGTGCATCAGATGGTTTCTGCGAGTGTAAAAATACAAAGGCACTGCGCATCGGGTAGGCTAACGCATTCAGCCCAGTGCACTGGCCAGGAAGGTTCCAAAACCACTCAAATTCATCCTAACTCTCCCAAATGCTGCATTTCACTCCTACAAGTAATTTTTCATCAATCTTGAGCTGAGGTTAACCTTCTTCATGTTTTCTTCATGAGTTTTGCTTCTTAAAAATCATACCCTAGCTCGCCTTCATACATTTTCATCTCATTGCAAAATTTTCAATGCATTACAAAA
Organism: Pinus taeda; assembly: GCA_000404065.3. Taxonomy (NCBI): domain Eukaryota; kingdom Viridiplantae; phylum Streptophyta; class Pinopsida; order Pinales; family Pinaceae; genus Pinus; species Pinus taeda. The sequence continues at coordinate 45,452 of APFE030276414.1, read as the reverse complement.
CTGGCATCCTTTTCCCCTTTTCCACACTACATTGCCCTAAATCTACCCATTAATTCCTTTTTCCCTTTCCTTATTACCCTAAGAAACTAATTCCCTTCATCAAACCCTAAGTGCCTCATAAGCCAAAACCCTAATTTCCTAAATTTGTCCCTTTATTCCCTTACTCTACTTCACATTTCCAAAATCTCTTCATACTCATCCTCTTTGTTCACCCATTGTCATTGTTCACCATACCCTCACCACATCACATCCCTAAGACAAGAATCATTGAAAGAAGTAGTGAATCAAGTTTTGAAGAAGAAGCACTTAGTGATAGCTCAAGGGAAATAAATGTGTAGCCCAGGACACCTCACAAGGGTGGAAAAATCATTAGGGAGGAACCTATTAGCATGAGGTAATTCCTTGCTTGCCCTCTAGCCACCACATGCTTCAAATATCGATCTTGTTTTGAGTTTTGTGAGATGGTTGAGAGGGTCAAATATCACCATGAGTTAGCAAGGCAGTTTGTCATAAACATGGAAAATAATGTGGTGCATCTTGCTGGGGTCAATTTCACTCTTTCACCAGCTATCATTGCTGAAGCTACAAGAATGCTAGATGTAGGGGAAAAGTGGAACAAAAGGAAAAGTATTAGTAAGTAACATTAAGAAACTTATATGAAGGCCAAATATCATGGTAAACTTAGCAGGTTGTTTCCTTTCAAATTCTTGGAGGACCGGTATGTTCCACTCATGAAACTTATCATCAAATACTTCACATGTGAGGGTAGGTTCTGCAGACTTTATACCTACCATATCAGCTTACTTATGCACTTCACCAAGGTCAGAATGATGATTATTCTTTATTTCATATGTAAAAACATAGAGAGGATGATAGTGATTGCAAAAAAAAAACATATCCACAGCAGCTCAATAGTATTTATCATTTTGCTATCATCAAAATTGTTGTTTTGCATCAGCTCAATGAGTTGCGAGTGTCATTGGAAACTTTCATTGCTCACGAATTCTTCAAGGGGCCTCAAATATTTGTAGATCCTCAAGAGGAAGGTGAACCTTCTCGGCTACAAAAAGAGCCTGAAAGAAAAACAGAAGAGGCTCATGTTCTTGTGTTTGTTACTGATGAAAGAGGCACTAGGATGTTTTTTGTAGCTACCAAACGAGTACTATCTCCACCAGGGGTGGAAGGGGTCTCGTTTCCTTCACGAGACCATAGGCAAATGCTATCTTCACAGGGGGTGAAAGCGGCTTTTCCCTCTTCTCCAACTAAACACGTGCAGGGCAGAGACAAAGGAAAGCAACATATGCATGAAGAGGGCCCTACTGAAGGGCAAGACAGGGATTTTGTGTTGATTGAGGAGGATGACACTCATTTGGGCTCTCAAAGCTCAAGCCTCAAGGATATGCTTATCAAAAAGAAGGAGGCTGAAATACAAGCCTTATTACTTGACCTTGAGAGGGAAAAATGGATCATCAACAATCTTAAGCACAAAAACAAGCAACTGGATGAGAAGTAATCTATTATGGAGCTACAAACAATTAGAGAAAATAGGCAAGAGGCAAAGAGAAGAAAAATCAAAATGACATCCCTTAGCAAGAAATTGAGGCTGACCAAGATTCATGGTTGGAAACAGTGAACATTGACCTTGAGGAGATGCTTGAGAAAGCTAACAAGGAAACTAAAATGTTGCACCATATGGCTTATCATTACTTAGCTCGGAATAAAATTTGCAAGACAAGCATAAAGAGGCTAAAAGCTAAGTTAAAGAGAAGCTCGAGGGCCAAGAAGGAATAAGATAAACTTAGAATTTTGGCTAAAGCTTCATTAGCTCACAAAATCAGTTAGTAAGCTTGTCGCTTGCCAAATTTGGAGAAATTTTGGGAAATTTTTGTCATTTCACAATTTTGTAATTAAAAACACAGGAATTTTCAGCTGATGTGCAGCACCACCGGCGCTGTACATTGATTTGGCTAAGTATTTTGCAAAATGGCTTGCATTTTTGGATTCCTCATGGAAAAGAAATAAAACCAAGAAAGTTTCATAAAATTTGGAGGAGATCTGGGTCACATAAAGGGCAAAAAACACCTAAAAATGTCGTCTTTGCCACTTTTGGACGCAAAGGAACTAGTCTTGGGAGAAATAATTTTTGGAGGGGAAAATCAACTCCAAATCAAAAAATTCAAAGTGTTCCAAAAACTAGACAGGTACATCTTTACAAAAAGCTATCTTGGGGCTGATTTGGTGAAGTGGAAGGCCTCCAAAATCACCCCTGAAGTAGCACTACGCATGAGGCTCACGACGCTGCGCATTAGGCAATTTTTTGCCAATTTTGCCTAAAAACTCATAATTTTGCCCAGTTTGACTATCAGTCGACTTTTTATTTTCTCATTGGTAAATTAATGATGTAATATGATGTAAATATGATGAAAAATGACTTGAGGGGGTAGATACATCAGTTAGAGGGTGTTTGAGGTTGAATGAATCAGTTTCCATACTTTTAGAGGAAAAATGTTCCACTCCCTATTTTCTATTTCCTATTTTAGATGTTGTTTAAACAACTCCTTGACTCATGGATTTGACCCCTGATGCCTAGCATAGGTGGTTTGATGCCTATATCATGTACTTTCTTAGTCATTTGTAAAGGTTGGACTCTTGTGGATGCTTTGAGCTTCATTGTAAATCACTTCTGCACTTTGGCAAGGAAATGAACTAAGGCTTTGTAGCATTTTGTGGGATTCTTGTGGTAATGTGTCGTGGCATTTTTTCTTCATCTGTTATTTAGTTTCTCTTATGTGTATATGTGCCAACATCTACATTTTTCTTCATAACTAAATGAATCAAGATAAATAACTAGAATCCATCGATCTTCAATGCTCTACCTTGAGGATACATTTAGTTTTTAATGTTTTCTACTGTTTGAAGAGGACTCATGAACTTTGCATGCCCTCTCCAACTCATCACTAGTCTTAGACTTACCATCACACCCAATTCAAAGTGCTAAAACACATGCCTATCTCACCCCACAGAACCCCCTGCAAATCTGAGTTGATTTCCTTGACCCAAGGTTACCTTCTTCATTTGATCGAGCAACCAACCATCAAAATCAAACAAAATCTTCTGACCTAATATACCTAGCGTAAACTCAACAGTTATTATTACTCATCTCAAGCCCTAATTACAATATTCTGACTAAGATTGACAACGAGAGAGCCCTCTCCAGACCTGGTAGGGCTAGCTACCAAGTTAAGCGTGGTTTGATGTTACCCTAGACCTACCTTCCTTCAGCCCGAGGTAGATTTAGGCACTAACAGGTGAGATACTACATTTACCCTCTACTCTATTCACATGCCTATCTGGAGGTAGTTGCGATTAAATGTAACATGTAACCCTCAAAGTTATCCTCCATTCACATGCCAAAACACATTTGCAGTCACACTGTGGTTATGTCTAAGCCCGATAATTTATTCCCTCTGCTCACATGCCAACCACAGTCTAGGCCTTGATGTGGTTAACTTCAAGCACTAACCTTGATGACTTACACACTGATCACATTAACACAGTCTTCGACATGATATTCCCCATGGTTATGACTGTTATAATATTTTTGTAATGTTTTACAATGATTTCATTATAATCCAAATAGCCCGAGAGGGTTTTAGGACTTAGGGTAATGGTATTTGATTTGTATTGTAACGTGTTTTACAATAGATTTATGGTATTTAATGTATGGTTAGGGTTTAACACTTAGGGTTAATTCCTTCTAAAATTCATTTGATTTGTAATGTTTGATTTAGATATAGGTTAAGGTTTATCATAATTTCAAATTTTAGTTTTTAAATCATTTTGTGCTAAAAAAACCCATTTACACCAAATTGTCACAAAGTGACATTTGCGACAAATGTCATGTGATGATGACAGCCAAACTCTGAAAGGCGGAGCCGATGACAACCAACATTTTGAAAACCAAATCATGCAAAGGTGGACAACAACCCCATGTCGACAGCCAAATTCTGGTGGAACTGATGACAACCAACATGTCGACAACCAAAATCCAAACCATATCACCATGAAAACCATTGACATCACGTGAACAACCTGAAACATAAACAACTCTGTCGAAACTGAAGGACACCAGACTAAATGTTGACGATGAAACTGAACTTTTGTAACTAACCTGAATTAGTCCTCTCCACTTGAAAGCTTTTGGACCACAAAAGTTTGACTTAAACAAATAGCTGATCAGGGTAGAGCTCCCTCACTTTCCACCTTGTCCTAATGATGTACCAATACATTTGATCAATCACCTGCAAGTAATGACCTTGATGATGCTTACCATGGAACATTTTGAATCGTAGACCTGTCCCATCCATCTAAAGTATGAACAACTTGCAATGATAGTAAAACACCGTGTTATGAACATGGTAATCAATTTCTTTCCATGAAATATCATGAGTTAGTGATTCATAATCATCTTTGAAGACAATCTCTACAAGATATTTTTCAATACCATGGACAAGTATTAACAATCTGTATTGCAAAATGATAGAGACAATTAAAGAATTTTTTGTCATCAAACCAGCTACATGAATTGGCATAATTTCCTTCTTCATGATTACTAAGTGAACTTGCTGCATTAGACCCATCAAACTATAATATGGAAACTCCTATAACTTAGTTTAATTTGTAAAGTATTGAAACGACTGTTGATTTGTTTGAATCATCGTTTCTTGATTTATTAAATGATGCTTCCATTGTTTATCGCTTTCCCCTGATGCATAAGTTTCCCTTAGCTGTTGTGGATATTTTGATAATGTTTTAGAAAAGGCTCTGATATGGAAACAAATGAGCTTCCTATGCACCTGAAAAGAGGCTTCCAAACTGTTTGAAACATGAAATAGTGACACAATATAAGATAAATTGAACATTGAATTTCCCCAATGCTGACCTGCATCCCTCTAACTATTAACTTCCAAACTTGGATTGAATTGATTCATTTAGACATTAGGAAAAGGAGTTTTAGGCATCAATTGTAATTCATGTTGTATTCCCTGCTTATGAGTAAGATGTTTAGTTTCTTTAAATAGAACTGGAAAAGTTTCTACTCCTTTGACCAAACTATCTTTAAGTTGAGTCTCATAACTTTAAAAAGAACCATGTTGATTTTTATGTTGTTCCTTTACACACATGATTACAAATCTCTTATTTGAAATTATTAATCACTTCATCTTATTAGCATTAACCAAATTCAAGTGATTTGTGTCTTCATGTGCTTTGACAATAAATTTACTTCCATCTTTCTTAGCTGATATTTAAGTTCTCTCCTATAAAATACTGCATTGCGATCGTAAAGATAAGCACTTCCTAAGAAAACTCCACACATGTCTACTGGAACCACATCTAATTCCACTTCATCAATGTATTTAGCTGTAATGGAAAATCTTAATCAACACTATTTTGAGACTTTTATGTAAGTTGATTTATTTAACCATCCTAATGGGTAAGGTCTTGGAAGATTTTGTGTTTCCAAACCCAAATTCTTAGCTAAATATTCATATATTAGATTGGCCTATGATCCGTTGTCAAACATTGTATCTATCTTTGTGTGCTTAGAAGTTATCCTTATGTTAAATAATTCAATTATTTTATCCCCATTAGAAGGGTTTTTGTTTGATGAAAATGAAATAGTATTCGAACTTGAACAAGTGTCAAAAGTTTTACCTATTGTAACCATGGTAGTTATCCTCCTTTCATCACCTAAATCTGAACCTAGATCTTTCTTGATTGCTACTATTGCCTTCTTTTCATCATTCTCCTTAAGGAACATTTTGGGCTTAAATTCTAGATGAAGTTTCCAACACTTAGATTCCTCATGACCGATTCTCTCGCAATGAGAACAAGTAGGTCTTTCATTATGTGATATGATTGATTTCATTCTCTTCAAATTGTTCTTCCCTTTACTTTCATTGGAGTCTTTGATTTCCAACTCTTTGGATGACTGTGGTGAAACTATTCATCACTCATTTTAGCTTCTGGATTTTCACCTACATGAGATCGTGTCATGGTCAAGTTATGAATGACTCTTCGCTTTCCAATATTTGGATCACTCTGCTCAAAAATTCCTTCTCCATGTTGGGAATTCATCCTAGTTAACATTCACTAAAAACTTCTACAAACACAACCTACTTTGATACCAAATTATATGATCTAAAATGATCATATTTTGAAACTGAAGTAGAATTGAATGTTAACTTAAAGTGTTGAAACTGTGAGAACTGCTTTAGAAGAAAGACTTTACGATAGCTGATAAAACATAAGTAAGATCTAAAATAGAGGTGAAAACAAAAAATACACAACGATACGAGACAAAAATATTGATTATGGAGTTCGTCCCTAATGGACTATGTCTCCAGGTTTGCTTTCAAGATGGATGACTGCTTTATTAAGATTGAAACCGAAGAGGTCGGTTACAAAGAAATTTTACCAATTTGGATGTGCGCAGAGGTACTTCTGATCACTGTCCTCAGAAAGCTCTCTGAACTAGCCTTCTAATGCCTACCTCAGTTTCCAATTCCTACTCCCGATGCCCCTTTTACATTGAAAACAAAATCGACTACTCTCGATGCCCCTTTTACATTGAAATCAAAATCGACTATATCCTGTAGAATCTACACTCTAAAACTCAAAATCATCAATATCTTCCTCATGAACAAAAATGTGCAATTAAAGGTTTGTAGATACATTTGAGGGCTTCTAAGCCAATATTGGCATGAATGCAGCATGATGGTCTCATTCGAATCACCCTTAGATATTTCTATATTTTTATGAAATTTCTTGGTCTCATGTCTATGTAAGCTATATGTAGTTCTACTATGTGGTATAAACAATCTCTTTTTATTTCTTGCCATACATATTTGGAATTACAGTAGGTATCCAATTATTGTCTTCCTAATGGAGAAATGCCACTATACCTTCAGGCTCACCTCTTCTTATCCTTACTTTGTTTAAGTTTAATAACCCTAAACCTTCCATACTAGCCCTAGACCATGCTAAACTCTTACTACGTGTAAGAAAATTCTCCGTCCAAGGGAACTATCTCTTACACTTCTAAACTATGAGTTACTTCATCTACTCCTTAAGAGTACTTTTACACCTTAAGTAGGAAATAAATTTGTGAAGGGTGAGCAATTTGTTTTCGTTTTATACTCACCTAACACTATGGTAATGCTACTAATCCTTTATTTAATGATGTAGCCAAGATTAGTTTTCCACTCTATTCACATTATTTAAATGGAAAAAAAATTGTCTATTTATTTGAAAAGAACCCATTTAATAAATTACAAACCATGTTCTCTTATGCATACTCTCCTTAATTACTTATTAATAAAAAAATATCATTATTTCCTTTATCCTTAATTAAACAAGTAACTAGAACCATTTACATTCCTTCCTAGGTCCAACTAAGGGAAACAATCAATTTTGTTAATGGAGCATGAGTTGAAGTATCATTAAATTTCCATATGGGGACTCAAACATTAAAATCCTTCTTCTCAATGCTCCCTCTTAAATGAAATAATCCATATCCATAGCATGGAGACTACTCTCGATGGTGGTATTTAGAGTCCTTGTTCTCACTTCCCTACAATTTATGTGGATCTTTCACCTCAAAAAGTAGGGAAATGAGATCATATGGAACATTTATGGAAACTTTAGTTTTATATATATATATATATATATATATATATTTTCTTTTCTAAAAATCTGCTTTCTAAAAATCTGGCCAAATTAGTTAAGCCTAACCCCGAGTTCATCCACCATAATTGACCCATGACCTTTTAATCATGGAGGCTATTTAGCAATGGGAGCTAGAGAGATTACCCTAACCCATAACATAGTAAGGTTGAGTTAAAATTATTTTATATTTATGGCTATTTAATTACAATTAATTTTAATGAGTAGTGTTTAAGGGCAACCTTTTGGAAAGTTTTCTTGCTTATTCATATAGTTTGTCTAGATCACCTACTTTGATAGGTGAACTTTTCACATTTGAAGTTCCTTTAGGGTTTATGGGGATGATGAATACATATATGAAGTCAAAAATTAGTTTAGACAACATAAATCAAGATTTGGCCACAATTTCTTTTGGGTGATTCTTACTAGAAAATTAGTCAGAAACTCAAAAAAAATGCACTTAAAGACTATTCATAATTTTATTAATAAAAATAAAAAATAATTTGCATTTATAAATAGCAACATTAATTATAATTTGCTATATCTTATTAATAAAAATATTAATTATTCTTCCATTATAAATAATAAAATATAATTTGTAAATCTTTGGGTCCAATCATTTTTATTTTCCCTTACTTTTTTTTTTCAAAAAGTATTTCACCTCTTCAAATATGTGGGTAGAATTTGATAAGAATAAAAACATTTTTCTATGATATATTTCACATTGTCAAAATAAAATAAAAATTAAATCAATCATAATTTTATTTTAAATTATTATTATTCTTAACCACTAGGCTTCACCAACACTTTATCATGTATATCCTTAATTTTTGAATAAGCTTTGTTATAATGTCATGGGCCAACTCCATGTCTTAGTAATAACAAACACATATCTCATCATAGATTTCACATTGTCAAAAATAAAATAAAAAAGAATAAAAATTAACTAAATCATAACTATATTTTATATTATTATTATTCTTAACCATGACGATTGACCAACACTTTGCAATGTAATATTTAATTTGACCATAAGCTTTGTTATAATATCATGGGCCAAAGCCATGACTTGTTAATGTCACATGCTCTAAATACCATAACTCTTTTGTTCACATGACATTTGTTAAACAAATCTATTTAATTAAAAACATAGAAAATGCATAGTTTCAATCTTTTATCTAGAAGCTCACTTTACTATAAAATGCATAAATTGTAAACAACTTTTATTACAATAGCATGGACTACTATCATGACTTAGTAATACTACATACCCAATAAACCATAACTAATGTTAAAATAGAATAATTACATTTAAAATAATAATCATCAATCACTAAACTAATATTCTAAAAACTTTATTCCAAAATAAACACACTTATTATATTTTATTAATAAAATTAACTAATTATTTTAATTAATTAATAGAATTAATTAATTATTTTATAATTATTAGTAATTATAAAAAATAAAATAAAAACTTTATAATACCCTTTAAATTTAATAATTTTTTAGTAGGTTATTTTAAAATTGGAGATTAATCTTTAAATCTAGTAAATTACAAACCAAAAAATAATTATAACTATTAATTATTTATAAAAAAAAAAAAAAATTATAACTGTTTGGTTTATTAACTATTAATGAAGAGTAACTTTAAATTATTTATTAATAAAAAATATCACTCGTTGCCTAATCATTTATTAAAGATGGATTTACATTACTTCCTAGGTCCAATTAAGCGCAACAATCAAGGTTGTTACTTCCTAGGTCCAATTAAGCGCAACAATCAAGGTTGTTAATCCATGACGAGGTCCAATTAAGCGCAACAATCAAGGTTGTTAATCCATGACGAGTTGAAGTTAACCTTTAAACCTCCGTATCCCAACTCAAACCGTAAAATCGTTCTTGTCAATGCCCCCTCGTAAATGGTATACTCCATATCCATAGCATGGAGACTCTAACTCTCCAGGCTGGTATTTATAGGGCTTGTTCTCACTTCCCTACATCTTATATGGATCTTTGAAACAACTGATCGAAAACTAGGTCGCCAATCCTTTTATATCAATATGTCAGACAATCTCGGACCTATTCTGAATCATTCTATCTGCTCTACATAGAATGGTCCTCGGATTCTTGTGAATCTTGAACTGCCTCCATATACCCTATTGTAGCTTTCTCTACGTTTTATAGGCTCTGGGTTCCTGCCTAACGGAGATTCCAAGTCTGCTGTTGGAAATATGCCGCACAATGGTAATGAGGGCTGTTCGTATATTGAACCCACAAGCACTGAAGAACAAGGAAACCAAGTGGCTGTTCATCTTATTCTAGAGGCGGATATTGCTATATTTTTATGAAATTTCTTGGTCTCATGTCTATGTAAGCTATATGTAGTTCTACTATGTGGTATAAACAATCTCTTTTTATTTCTTGCCATACATATTTGGAATTACAATAGATATCCAATTATTGTCTTCCTAATGGAGAAATGTCACTATACCTTCAGGATCACCTCTTCTTATCCTTACTTTGTTTAAGTTTAATAACCCTAAACCTTCCATACTAGCCCTAGACCATGCTAAACTCTTACTACTTCTAAGAAAATTCTAGGTCCAAGGGAACTATCTCTTACACTTCTAAACTATGAGTTACTTCATCTACTCCTTAAGAGTACTTTTACACCTTAAGTAGGAACTAAATTTGTGAAGGGTGAGCAATTTGTTTTCCTTTTATACTCACCTAACATTATGCTAATGCTACTAATTCTTTATTTAATGATGTAGCGAAGATTAGTTTTCCACTCTATTCACATTATTTAAATGGAAAAAAAATTGTCTATTTATTTGAAAAGAACCCATTTAATAAATTATAAACCATGTTCTCTTATGCATACTCTCCTTCTTATGCATACAACCATAATATATATCAAAAATTTAATAATCTTTAATGAATTTTGAACCAAGAAGTCTGTTCTGTTATATGAATATGTTAAAATATAACAGGATCATGCAAGCTTCTCTCAACCAAATTAACTATTTTAACAACAACCCCCAAGCCTCATGCTTAGCTTGTGATAGAAATCTTAATTAGCACTTGATACCTTTCTTCCTTTTTCCCTAGGAGTGTCCAACTAGTTCAATAATTGAATTTCTATTTTGCCATATTTCCTTTCTCTCTCGAAATCTATCTCTTCCTTCACCCTTGCATGACATGTTTATCCCATCATACAATTTTGGGGTTTACTAATATTTACAACACTTAGGTTTAAGTTGTGACAATCATCACCTCAAAAATTATCTCTTCTTGGACTCCAAAAGATTTTTAATTAATTTTCTAACACTAAGGTAGGCTCACTGCTCACTTGATAACACCTCTTATATTTTCAAATAAAATCTAAGTGAAATAAACAATATTCCATTCATAACAATAAATTAATACTTACATATTTGATTAAGAATATCCAACTAAGCCTTATGTCAAGAGTTGTTACCATGATTTAAAGTTTTTCAAGAAATTATAAATGATAAATTCTAATAAAGGAATAATTACATCATGCAAACTACACATGGGTTAAATGGATTTATGCATTCAAAAACACAATTTAAACCATGAAATTACACATGGTGTAACACCCCTATGCTTTTCTTGTTGAGACAATGGCTCTTTTTATACTTTGAAACTATTCTTGGACTTAATGGCTATGTAAGCTAAAATGGAAAGCATGTGATGATGTAATTATATTATATTTTATTGAATTACAAAAAATTGTTTGCAAATATACATGAAAGAGCACTAAAGTACTAGAAACTTCTGGCCAAGTCATGGAAAGCTACAAAGTGGTTAAAATTTATAAGGTTGACCTTAAAAGTCTCTTGAAGATCCTTAGGGGAAAGTTATTAAAAATATTAAGATAATGGGAGACGAAGATTATATTAATCACCTAGGTGGAGAGAAATGCTAAGTGGGGGTAAAAAGTAGAATAAATCATAGTGGAAGAGAAAAGTGTGCTTTAAAGAAAAGAAAAATAATTCTTTTTGAAAGCTAAAACAAAGAGGCCTAGCAAAAGAAAGGAAGACATTAAATCAATAAATTGCTAAAAATATGATGCTAGGAATCAATAAGAGAAAATACTTAGGAACCTAAGGGGTTGTTGATTCCTTCATGCAAGAAGATCTTACATCAATATTGGGTGGAGGGTGTTATGTTCTTGAATATTCCCCAAAGATTAACTATGCTTAGGAGTAATTTATGTTGTACTTTATATGTTGAAATTGAAATAGATTAATGGCATTATAGTTTTAATGAATTTTGAAAATGAATTTCTTAGAATTAACTATATAGATTACTGGTTTTTCATGCCTATATTGAATAATTTTCAAGTGACCAATGTAATGAATATCTATGACTATAATGATTGTTATAGTCGAATTCCTATGATGGTTAATTGATTACTTTATGATGGCTAATGGATTACTTAATTGAGCACATGGATATGAATAGAAGAGTTGTAAGTATATAAAATAATGTGTCATGCATGGATAGGGATTAAGGCCACTTCTTTTGATTAAACTTGTATAATTATATGTTGAATTAAAGTCTCTACTAGAGAATAGATAATGTCAATTAATATAATATCTAAAGCTAGAAGTATTATTTTACATAAATAAATGAATAGAAGATTATGATAGACCTTATAGGGGATCATTGAATTATTTAATTATTGAAGTGAAACTAAGAACTTATATATAGTTGTAAATGAAAAATTTTGTCCTTTCTAATCTATTAAGTTTTTGGTTCGCATTCCAATGAAATTAAAACTCCATTAACTAGTGGGGTTACATTCTTCAGTAAATGTATAAGGAGAGGTTTATTATATTTCACCTTAGGAACCATAGATAAAAAATTTCCATGAACTAATAAATTTCACACTCTAGTTTAAAGTATAGAAGAAAAGATAAATATGTTATGAAATGAATTGTAGACTTTTATTATGCCTTTAAATAATGTTAACTATTTAGCCCTCTACAAAATTGGTTAATATTGAGAAACTCTATAGATGTTAACTCATATAGGTGCATTCGTGTGGATATTCCATCTACTCCATTTCACACAACTCGGTGCAGTTATTCACATATTTATTGGTAGGCAAGATGATACGGAAGTGCCACGGAGAGAAGGTGGAAGTGCCACGGAGAGAAGGTTCTCACGCCGATCATTTCTTTGGCTAAGTAGTGCACCAAAGGAGTCCAGTATAACTGGGCTCACTATGTGTGCAAATATTTTTTGGAGAACTATCGGGAGGCCCAAGATGAGGGCAAGTCATTTCATTATGCTTGGTTGCTATTGTTGATAGCATTAGTAGCATGGAGGATGTAGGAGGATAGATAGTTTCCTCCCCAAGAATCAAACCTTCCGAAGGAAACCAAGTTCGCTTCGCTCTAGGAGATGAAGGACCGTACATGAGTCACAAAAACCAAGATATTCTAGGTCCTCATGGAGATGGATCTACGTACAGTGATGAGCGAGTTGTTGGAAATAATACTGAGAGGGGCGGTGAATCAGTATTATTAGATCAATAATTTAATTTTCAAAACAGATTTGTATATGCTACTTTAGCTAAGTAAACTACTATGTATACACAACTATAATGAAGGAAACTAGTGTATATGCAGAGATATTTTTATTTACCCAATTTATCATGCATTTAACTTTAACTAGTATATCACGAATTCATTAGAGAGTGAAGTAAAAGCAGAATAAAGAAACACACATGAAGACCAAGATATAATGTGGAAACCCAATGTGGGTGAAAACCACCTGCTACTGTCATCTCTGTCTTCTTTTAATAATAAGAAAAATTTGTTTACAATTTTTGTACTTGTGCAGACTTATACCAGTACACACGCTTCTACCCACATGGAGGTAACGCCCTGGGGACCGGGCGCTCCGCGCACGAAGGGTGACCCTCCTACACGTCATCCGTTCACATGAAACGACGACCGGGACCGAACGACATCAGTTGAGACAGTTCGGGAAAAACATAACAGTGGCAGTTTGGGAGACGACAGAGGCGGCGTTCAAACGCACACACGAGTCCGTAAACGAGCAGGTCGACAGCAACACACAAGCTAGGACAGTTCGGGCAATACGGCGAAGACAAATAGCAAACGAACGGGTAAGGGACACTTCGTGAACGATGCTCCAACCGGATCGTTCAACAATCGGGCAAACAGCGACAACGCATGGGCAGTGGAGCGACATGACACGAAGTGAATGAGCGCGCGGGGTAAAAGGAGCATGGTGCCATGTAAGTTTATACTTGACGTTGGTTGGCTTTGTCAAACAAAGGTCGACCCACCAAGATAAACAAAACGATGGGTTAAACAAAAATTGCACACGTCGGCTGGGCACAAGGCGGGTGTTCAAACATCAAAACGGGGGTTGGCTACACCACCGACACCCCTCTCTAAGGTGGCAAGGGAGCATATAAATAAAGCAACCAAAGGACGATTAGAGGCATCATTCGATCATTCATACTACAAGCTTCTCAACACACAAGTTCGATGTGACGAACGGTGTTCGAAGAAGTGGACGGAGGTCGGGCGAAAAACAGTCGAACGAATAGTGTTTTGGTCCGGACTTACGAGGCAGCACGATAGTGCGCCATCGTGACACAGGGGTCGGTCGGGATACAGGTTCGGCACTCTATCAGAACAGCAACGGTCGCGAGCACGCTGTCAACAATACTTGGGTTTATGGTTTACGCTGGTCTTGGTGTCGGTGTATGAGCTGTAAGCTGCATTGTAATATTGTGCAGGCCGTGGAGGTTAGTACAGGGACCTTGCTTTCATTCATATCATCGTGTGGCCGTGGTATGGTGCCGGCACACGCATTGTAAAGGAATTGTAAACCAGTTAATGAAAACAATTCGGGCAGACTCTTAGTGAGCTGTCCTGTCCATTATATCTACATTCTTATGTGTTTTAATGTGCGCTGTTATATATTGGTGAACTGGTTTATTGATTCGGTTGATGAATGGTTTATAATAAATAGTTAATTCAACACATACATTTGGTAATTTATAATTGAATAGAATTACAATTAAAGGGATTCGGATTATAAGATTACAAGTGTGGTTTTAAGAAGTGGATATACGGTTATAAGAGTAATGCTCGTGAAACGATAGTAGAATGAGCATTGTGAAGGCGTAGTCTATAGGTAAGTCACAAAATTGCCCGGCAGTGCCGCACGGCTCCCGGAAAAAAAGATATATAGAGGGCGGGGGCGTGAGAAGTGGTATCAGAGCCAGTTTGGTACTGGCGTTGGAGCAGTGAAGCCGGTGTGCATCTACACTTTGTGACAAGATGGTATCGGTGATGGTGTTGAATAGGTTGAATCGTGGAGCTCAGCTGGAGACGGTTGAACCTCGTAAGAGCTTGGATACCCAAGCGAAATTGAAGGTGAATCTGCCTGATTTAGGGCAGACATCCGCAGCAATGATGGAGTAGTTTGACAGTAGCAGGAAGATGGATTATGGGCTCCATGATGCGGTCGAAAGGCCTGGACACATGAACTCAAGCTGGACTGAGTTGCAGGCCGAACTGAGGCGAATTCGGGAATGCTGTTCAGAACTCCGGAAAGAGCTTAACGAACTCAGGAACCAGTGTGAGCATGGAACGGAACTTGATCAAGTTGGCAGAGAAATCCGCTTGAACGACTTAAGTCTCCAAGAGGTCTTCAATGAAAGAGCTCGGTTAAGGGAGGAACGGTCTAAAACAGAGATGGGGGTCAAGCAGGTCAAGGAGGAAATAAGGAGGAGACTCCTTGGTAAAAAGGTAGTCATAATTGGGCAGGAATAAATTGACTACATCAACAAGCTTGGAGCAGAATGTCGGGAAGACATGCGAAAGGATGACTGTAAGAACAGGTGCCGGGAAGCTCGATTGGAGGACCGACAAGGCGAAGTTACAGGTAGTGAATGGTTGAGACCAGGTCACAGAAAAATAAGGAAATGGCTTCCAATTCTCAAGCAGGGAATCATGCAACGAAGGGCATGGCGAAGGAAGCAACTCCTGATTTCGTTGACAATGTGATCGAGAGAATGGACAGCTTGGAAAGCTCTTGGCACCAAGAGGTGGAGTCGTTGAACAAAGAACGAGAGGCCATCTCAGGGGTGAAAGAGGAACTCAAGGAGCTCCAGACGAGGTATGAGTACCAGGATCTCTGGTGTACCCAAGTTGAAGAAAGACTAAAGGAAGTTGAGGAGTCAAGGGACCAAGGAATAGCAGAGATTGGTAACTTGAAGGGAGCGCTCAACAAAACAAATCAGGCTCTTGAAGAAGCCCAGGATGAGATTGCGGTATTGAAAAGAGCCGTAAGACACATTTCGGATGGGGGAGTGCCCCGCATGAAAGTCAAAGAACCAGAATCGTACGATGGGGCAAGGAGTGCGAAGGTTCTTGGGAACTTCTTATGGGACATGGAGCAGTATCTGGAGAGGCTGAACCTATCTAAAGGAGAAGCGTAGGTCAAGGTAGCTGCGCAGTTCCTCACTAACGATGCTAAAATGTGGTGGAGAAGGAGAGAAGATCAGATTGCTAACAGCAGTGCTGATGATATTACCTCCTGGAAAGACATGAAGAAGGCCTTGCAGACACACTTTAGTCCGTAGGACGAAACGTGGGAGGTAAGGACGAAGATCAAGTATATCAAACAAACGGGGAGCTTACAGACCTACCAGCAAGAATACTCAAGCGCGGTTTTGGAACTGCCCGACATGTCCGAGAAAGACAAAGTCTTCAATTTTATTATTGGGCTGAAGCCATGGGCTCGGAATGAGGTGAAAAGGCAGAAGATCAAGACACTTGAGGAAGCATTTGCAGCAGTCGATAGACTCGTAGACCACTACGACGAGACTTCTAACGAGAGAAAGAAGTCTGAGAAACCAAACGAAAAGAGAAAGGAAGACACTTCAAAGGCGGAGAACTCATCAAGGGAGAAAAGGCCTTTGAAATGTTGGTTGTTCGGAGGGCCACATATGGCGAAGAACTGTTCTTCTAAACCGAAGGTGACCGCCGTTGTTCAAGAAGAGGAAGAGGATAACAATTCCATAGGGATGATGCAGATCCTTGGAGCCTCTGCCACAACGGAAACTACCTTTAGGAGGAACCCTGAAAGGAACCAGTTGGAATATGTGAATATGAAAATTGGTGGAACCGAGGTGCTAAGAATGGTGGACAGTGGGGCCTCGCGCAATTTCATGAGCGAAGACACCGTGACGAGGTTGGGTCTGAAGTTTGCGCCGGTTGAAGCACACATGAAGACCGTGAATTCCCCTCCGACAGCCATTCTTGGTGTAGTGGAAAATATAGAGATTACACTTGGTCAGTGGTCCGGGAAGATAGACTTCACCATAGTACGGATCGATGACTACGAAGCAGTATTGGGAATGGAATTCATGAAGCAGCGTGAAGCAATGGTAGTACCTCATCTAAGGAAACTCTATATCTATGACGGAAGGTCGGATGTACCCATAGGGGTGCCCACCGTGGGTGTGACTAAAACGGGTCATAGATTGGGTGGGATGCAGGTGGAAGAAGACGAAAAGTTGAACAGGAAGCTTACCAGCATGGAGGTGAAGCTTGCCGATTAGAATTTGGTCATCAGATCACTCTCGGATGGCATCCTAGATTTGACAAGGAGGCTGGAGCAGATAGAAGAAGATGACGAGATGTATATGATGTATGCTAGACCGAACGACCAGGAGGAGGATCGGGAAGCATACCTACGACGGATGGAAATGGAAGATCCAGATAAATGGATTGAGTTGATTAGTGAAGGAGAGCCACCTGGCTCGTCCTCCTCAAAATCGGCTTAAATGAAACAGGAGGTAGGGCTCGCCGTTGGCTGCTCAAGGCAGTGAGCCCGTAAGGAGATTGGGCAGGTTGGTCCCATGTGCAGCTGGTAATTGGGGCTCCCATAAACCTAGACAGGGACCTGGAGGACAACAATGTGGAATGTTGTCGGGACGACAACGGAATACGGTGGGGAAGGATGTAATGCCCTGGGGACCGGGCGCTCCGCACAATGTCGGGCGACCCGAACGATGGCTGAACGACTTCCTACCCAACAGTCTGTTCGAAGACTTGACACAAGGAAACGACGTACCGATGCAATGGAGGTAGCATACGGGCAGCGGGGCAGACATGCGATGGACGCCCGAACGATTGTGAGAGTTGGTCAATCGGGTGGTGAACGGAACGAGGGCGCTGGGCGACATGGTAGTGCGTCGACCCGCCCAAACGACCAGCGAACAAACGAACTATGTGGGCGACATAACTAAGGATGTGACACATGGGACACATATTGTACATGGACTTGTGGAGACAATAATGGGACAGCCATTATAACGAGAAGAAAGACATGTATGGAGCTTATATTATATTGATTTCTTCGCACATGTATTATGTGCATGTAATCCCAGAATCGTACGATGGGGCAAGGAGTACGAAGGTTCTTGGGAACTTCTTATGGGACATGGAGCAGTATCTGGAGACCGAAGTACTCACTATGGTTGATAGTGGAGCTTCGCACAACTTCATGAGTGAAGACACCGTATGTTACAACTTCACACGAAATGATGGGTTAAACAAAAATTGCACACGTCGGCTGGGCGCAAGGCGGGTGTTCAAACATCAAAACGGGGGTCGACTACACCACCGACACCCCTCTCTAAGGCGGAAAGGGAGCATATAAATAAAGCAACCAAAGGACGATTAGAGGCATCATTCGATCATTCGTACTACAAGCTTCTCAACACACAAGTTCGATGTGACGAATGGTGTTCGAAGAAATGGACGGAGGTCGGGCAAAAAACAGTCGAACGAATAGTGTATTGGTCCGGACTTACGAGGCAGCACGATAGTGCGCCATCGTGACACGGGGGTCGGTCGGGATACAGGTTCAGCACTCTATCAGAATAGCGACGGCCGTGAGCACGCTGTCAACAATACTTGGGTTTATGGTTTAAGTCGGTCTTGGTATCGGTGTATGAGCTGTAAGCTCCATTGTAATATTGTATAGGTGGTGGAGGTTAGTACACGGACCTTGCTTTCATTCATATCATCATGTGGCCGTGGCATGGTGCCGGCACACGCCTTGTAAAGGAATTGTAAACCAGTTAATGAAAACAATTCGGGCAGACTCTTGGTGAGCTGTCCCGTCCATTATATCTGCGTTCTTATGTGTTTTAATGTGCGCTGTTATATATTGGTGAACTGGTTTATTGATTCGGTTGATGAATGGTTTATAATAAACAATTAATTCAGCACATACATTTGGTAATTTATAATTGAACAGAATTACAATTAAAGGGATTCGGATTATAAGATTACAAGTGTGGTTTTAAGAAGTGGATATACGGTTATAAGTGTAATGCTCGTGAAACGATAGTACGATACTGCTCCATGTCACGCCCCCGCCCTCTCTATATTTTTTTTCGTCGGGGGCTGTGGGGCACTACTGGGCAAGATTACAACTTTACCTACAGACTATGCCTTAAGAAGACCGGCGTGAACTGTTTCATCTATCCGAGTCAATTAAGTCCACTTGTCACGCCCCCGCCCTCTATATATTTTTTTTGCCGGGAGCCGTGCGGCACTGTCGGGCAAGTTTATGACTTACCTACAGACTACGCCTTCACAATGCTCGTTCTACTATCCTTTCACGAGCATTACACTTATAACCGTATATCCACTTCTTAAAACCACACTTGTAATCTTATAATCCGAATCCCTTTAATTGTAATTCTGTTCAATTTTAAATTACCAAATGTATGTGCTGAATTAACTGTTTATTATAAGACTGTATATGTAAACCATTCATCAACTGAGATAATAAACTGTTCACCAATATATAACAGTGCGATCATAAAACATATAAGAACACAGGAATATATGGGCGGTGCAGCTCACCAAGAGTCTGCCCGCAATGTTTTCATTAACCGGTTGATAATTCTTACAATGCGTGTGCCGACACCATGCCACAGCCACACGATGATATGAATGAAGGCAAGGTCCGTGTACTAACCTCCACGGCCTGCGCAATAATAGAATACAGATTACAATTCATACACCGACTGTTTTACACCATGATATGAACGATACTGTATCATTACGGGCTCACTGCCTTGAGCAGTCAACAGCGAGCCCGACTTCCTGTTTTATTTAGAAAGTCCTCCCGGGAGGTGAGCCAGGCGGCTCTCCCTTATCCACCAAATCAACCCATCTATCCGATTCAATTAAGTCCACTTGTCACACCCCCGCCCTCTATATATTTTTTTCGCCGGGAGTCGTGCGGCACTGCCAGGCAAGTTTATGACTTACCTACAGACTACGCCTTCACAATGCTCGTTCTACTATCGTTTCACGAGCATTACACTTATAACCGTATATCCACTTCTTAAAACCACACTTGTAATCTTATAATCCGAATCCCTTTAATTGTAATTCTATTCAATTATAAATTACCAAATGTATGTGCTGAATTAACTGTTTATTATAAGACTGTATATGTAAACCATTCATCAACTGAGATAATAAAATGTTCACCAATATATAACAGTGCGATCATAAAACATATAAGAACACAAGAATATATGGGCGGTGCAGCTCACCAAAAGTCTGCCCGCAATGTTTTCATTAACCGGTTGATAATTCTTACAATGCGTGTGCCGGCACCATGCCACGGCCACACGATGATATGAATGAAGGCAAGGTCCGTGTACTAACCTCCACGGCCTGCGCAATAATAGAATACAGATTACAATTCATACACCGACTGTTTTACACCAAGACCGGCGTGAACCGTTTACCCAAATTCTGATATAAGTGACAGCGAGCCCGCGGCCTTTCGCTGCACTGTCGTTTGCCTGAACCTGCGTAAAGACCGATCCCTGTTGACATGATGGCGCACTGTGGTGCTGCCTCGTAGACCCGGCGTACACACTGTTCGTTAGCTGCCTTCGTCCGACCTCCGTCCGCTCCTTCATACCACAGTTCACTACATCGAACTTGTGTGTAGAGGAGAGTTGTAGAGCAATCGAATGAGTGATCGAATGATGCCTCTAATCGTCCTTTGGTTGCTTTATTTATATGCTCCCTTGCCGCCTTAGAGAGGGGTGTCGGTGGTGTAGCCGACCCCCGTTTTGATGTTTGAACACCCGCCTTATGCCCAGCCGACGTGTGCAATTTTTCTTTAACCCATCGTTTTGTTTATCTTGGTGGGTCGGCCTTTGTTTGACAAAGCCGACCAACGCCAAGTATAAACTTACATGGCACCATGCTCCTTTTACCCCGCGTGCTTGTTCACTTCGTGTCATGTCGCTCCACTGCCCATGCGTTGTCGATGTCTGCCCGATTGTTGAACGATCCGGTTGGAGCATCGTTCACGAACTGTCCCTTACCCGTTCGTTTGCTATTTGTCTTCGCCGTATTGCCTGAACTGTCCTAGCTTGTGTGTTGCTGTCGACCTACTCGTTTACGGACTCGTGTGTGCGTCTGAACGCCGCCTCCGTCGTAGCCGAAACTGCCACTGTTATGTTTTTCCCGAACTGTCTCAACCGATGTTGTTCGGTCCCGGTCGTCGTTTCATGTGAACGGATGACGTGTAGGAGGGTCGCCCTTCGTGCGCAGAGCGCCCGGTCCCCAGGGCGTTACATCCTCCCCCACCTTATTCCATTGTCATCCCGACAACCTCCATACCATTGCGTCTTCTTCGTTCCTCCACACCAAGTTGCCCTTCCAATCCATAATCCTATGCATGTTTCGGAAGTATGCATCCCATACTACATCAAGGTCGGCGTAGTGCAACAATCCTTGGCTCCCCAACATTTCGAACCTCCAAGTCCACCATGTATGGATAAATTGTCCGAGTGTAAACACTCGTTTCATGATCTCTCCGTCACGTTCATGGGAACCCCCATTTCAGGTGCCCGTTGAGACCACCGGTCCTGCTGAAGTATCATTATGGGCTCACTGCCTTGAGCAGTCAACAACGAGCCCGACTTCCTATTTTATTTAGAAAGTCCTCCCGGGAGGTGAGCCGGGCAGCTCTCCCTTATCCACCAAATCGACCCATCTATCAGAGCAAAGGTTGCTCGGGCAGAATTGAACAGGTGTCGGGAAGCTCGATTGGAGGACCGACAAGGAGAAGTTACAGGTAGTGAATGGTTGAGACCAGGTCACAGAAAAATAAGGAAATGGCTGCCAATTCTCAAGCAGGGAATCATGCAACGAAGGGCGTGGCGAAGGAAGCAACTCCTGATTTCGTTGACAAGGTGATCGAGAGAATGGACAGCTTGGAAAGCTCTTGGCACCAAGAGGTGGAGTCGTTGAACAAAGAACGAGAGGCCATCTCAGGGGTGAAAGAGGAACTCGAGGAGCTCAAGACGCGGTATGAGTACCAGGATCTCTGGTGTACCCAAGTTGAAGAAAGACTAAAGGAAGTTGAGGAGTCAAGGGACCAAGGACTAGCGGAGATTGGTAACTTGAAGGGAGCGCTCAACAAAACAAATCAGGCTCTTGAGGAAGCCCAAGATGAGATTGCGGTATTGAAAAGAGCCGTAAGACACATTTCGGATGGGGGAGTGCCCCGCATGAAAGTTAAAGAACCAGAATCGTACGATGGGGCAAGGAGTGCAAAGGTTCTTGGGAACTGCTTATGGGACATGGAGCAGTATCTGGAGAGGCTGAACCTATCTAAAGGAGAAGCACAGGTCAAGGTAGCTGCGCAGTTCCTGACTAACGATGCTAAAATGTGGTGGAGAAGGACAACAGATCAGATTGCTAACAGCAGTGCTGATGATATTACCTCCTGGAAAGACATGAAGAAGGCCTTGCAGACACACTTTAGTCCGCAGGACGAAACGTGGGAGGCAAGGAACAAGATCAAGTATATCAAACAAACGAGGAGCTTACAGACCTACCAGCAAGAATACTCAAGCGCGGTTTTGGAACTGCCCGACATGTCCGAGAAAGACAAAGTCTTCAATTTTATTATTGGGCTGAAGCCGTGGGCTCGGAATGAGGTGAAAAGGCAGAAGATCAGGACACTTGAGGAAGCATTTGTAGCGGTCGATAGACTCGTACACCACTACGATGAGACTTCTAACGAGAGAAAGAAGTCTGAGAAACCGAAGGAAAAGAGAAAGGAAGACACTTCAAAGGCGGAGAACTCATCAAGGGAGAAAAGGCCTTTGAAATGTTGGTTGTGCGGAGGGCCACATATGGCGAAGAACTATTCTTCTAAACCGAAGGTGACCGCCGCTGTTCAAGAAGAGGAAGAGGATAACAATTCCATAGGGATGATGCAGATCCTTGGAGCCTCTGCCACAACGGAAACTACCTCTAGGAGGAACCCTGAAAGGAACCAGTTGGAATATGTGAATATGAAAATTGGTGGAACCGAGGTGCTCACAATGGTGGACAGTGGGGCCTCGCACAATTTCATGAGCGAAGACACCGTGAGGAGGTTGGGTCTGAAGTTTGTGCCGGTTGAAGCACACATGAGGACTGTGAATTCCCCTCCGACAGCGATTCTTGGTGTAGTGGAAAAGGTAGAGATTACACTGGGTGAGTGGTCTGGGAAGATAGACTTCACCATAGTATGGATCGACGACTACGAAGCAGTATTGGGAATGGAATTCATGAAGCAGCGTGAAGAAATGGTAGTACCTCATCTAAGGAAACTCTATATCTATGACGGAAGGTCGGATGTACCCATAGGGGTGCCCACCGTGGGTGTGACTAAAATGGGTCATAGATTGGGTGGGATGCAGGTGGAAGAAGATGAAAAGTTGAACAGGAAGCTTACCAGCATGGAGGTGAAGCTTGCCGATCAGGATTTGGTCATCAGATCACTCTCGGATAGCATCCTAGATTTGACAAGGAGGCTAGAGCAGATAGAAGAAGATGACGAGATGGATATGATGTATGCTAGACCGAATGACCAGGAGGAGGATTGGGAAGCATACCTATGACGGATGGAAATGGAAGATCTAGATAAATGGATTGAGTTGATTAGTGAAGGAGAGCCACCTGGCTCGTCCTCCTCAAAATCGGCTTAAATGAAACAGGAGGAAGGGCTCGCCGTTGGCTGCTCAAGGTAGTGAGCCCGTAAGGAGATTGGGCAGGTTGGTCCCATGTGCAGCTGGTAATTGGGGCTCCCATAAACCTAGACAGGGACCTACAGGACAACAATGTGGAATGTTGTCGGGACGACAACAGAATATGGTGGGGGAGGATGTAACGCCCTGGGGACCGGGCGCTCCGCACAATGTCGGGCGACCTGAACGATGGCTGAACGACTTCCTACCCAACAGTCCGTTCGAAGACTTGACACAAGGAAACGACGTACCGATGCAACGGAGGTAGCATGCGGGCAGCGGGGCAGACATGCGATGCACGCCCGAACGATTGTGAGAGTTGGTCAATCAGGTGGTGAACGAAACGAGGGCGGTGGGCGACACGGTAGTGCGTCCACCCGCCCGAACGACTAGCGAACAAACGAACTATGTGGGCGACATAACTAAGGATGTGACACATGGGACACATATTGTACATGGACTTGTGGAGACAATAATGGGACAGCCATTATAACGAGAAGAAAGACATGTATGAAGCTTATATCATATGGGATTACATGCACATAATGCATGTGCGAAGAAATCAATATAATACAAGGAATGTAATATTCATAATGGATAATGGATAGCCATGATAAAGTAGAACGAATATTATATGAGCACATATATTAATATATTAATATATGTGGAAGGTATTAATATAATGTAAAGGGATATGATATGCGGATATGGGCATGAAGACATAAGGCCGAGCGCATATATCAATATATGGACAGAGAAATACGTGGATGGAGGACACGTATGAGAGAGAATGAGTGGAGGTCCCGTAATATAACGCATAACCGACAGAATAAAAGGACATGCGGGTTTATATGTGGGACACGTGGACCTCACGGGAGCATGAATAATGGACGCAATGGAATAAAGTAAAAGCCAACACAGTTAAACTATATGGCGGTGAACTTTACGAATTGAGAGGGTCAGCTTAAGTGACAAGTGGCCTTCGAAGCATGATATATATGTGGAGGAGCGAAGGCTGATATCCATCATCCAACTCAGTCTTGGATCAAACCTTGGAGGAGATTTACACATACGCAGCAGCGCGAAGATGTGAGAAGAAATCTCGGTCACGAGGTGGAGTGAGGGGTCGGTACAAAGACAGTTATAACTGTCGACAGAGATCGGGTGAATGGGTGCAGGTGCACCTCGAGCAGCAGACGAGCTTATCGAATGAAAGCGGAATAACCAGTCGGTCGGGGCAGCGTACAGGTTGGACACTTAGGCATTCGACAGAACGACACCAAGGCGAGGTCCGCGACAGTTCGGTGTAAAAGCGGAACTGTGTTTGTATGTTCAGCAGAACCAAACAGGACGCAGTAAAGGTGCAACTATTCGGTGGTAGAAAGGCCGCAGGCCTGGTTTGGTGTTCGGTTAACCCCAAACGAAGAACGCACTCGGCAATCTGTTCAGTGGTAAATTCAGGTAGACCGAACAAAGAGGATACATAGTGCGGTAACAGCGTGGCAGCTCGGTGGAACCGAGCGAAGGAGCACAAAAGGAAGCAACAGTGTGACTGTTCGGTAGCAATAAGATCACAGGTCTGATAACTGGGTCGGGTGGACCGAATGAAACACACACTGTGTGTATTGTCACAGATTGGTTGTGAGGCCGCAGGCCTGTTAAAAGCGTGAGATCATAAAGGCCCACATAATTGTATGAACAGGAATTTGGCAAAGAATAATAAACAGTTTTAGAGCGCAGTTTGTTTAGAAGCTGGCTCCTCGCATTTACTGGGCGTTAATGTGTTAGTTTATTATGATTGCAGTTTATGGTTTAATAGAATATAAG
The DNA here is from genome assembly GCA_000404065.3 of Pinus taeda. Taxonomy (NCBI): domain Eukaryota; kingdom Viridiplantae; phylum Streptophyta; class Pinopsida; order Pinales; family Pinaceae; genus Pinus; species Pinus taeda. Next base: position 19,744 of record APFE030276414.1, on the reverse strand, counting down.
TTAACAAATATAATTGTAAATTATATTGTTGTTAATTATATGTTGATGAAATGTTTATGAGCTAAAGTATTCGATTTATAAGGTTGACATAATTTTGGTAGGCAGAAATTAATGTTAATAGAATTGGAGGCGTAGCCCACATTTGCCCGAACCCGGCAAAAGGTGGTGCCGCACTCCCCGTCAACAAAAAAAAAGTTACGGGGGCGTGACAGATGGTATCAGAGCAAAGGTTGCTCGGGAAGAATTGAACAGGTGCCGGGAAGCTCGGTTGGAGGACCGACAAGGCGAAGTTACAAGTAGTGAATGGTTGAGACTAGGTCATAGAAAAATAAGGAAATGGCTGCCAATTCTCAAGCAGGGAATCATGCAACGAAGGGCGTGGTGAAGGAAGCAACTCCTGATTTCGTTGACAAGGTGATCGAGAGAATGGACAGCTTGGAAAGCTCTTGGCACCAAGAGGTGGAGTCGTTGAACAAAGAACGAGAGGCCATCTCAGGGGTGAAAGAGGAACTCGAGGAGCTCAAGACGAGGTATGAGTACCAGGATCTCTGGTGTACCCAAGTTGAAGAAAGACTAAAGGAAGTTGACGAGTCAAGGGACCAAGGACTAGCAGAGATTGGTAACTTGAAGGGAGCGCTCAAAAAAACAAATCAGGCTCTTGAAGAAGCCCAGGATGAGATTGCGGTATTGAAAAGAGCCGTAAGACACAATTCGGGTGGGGGAGTGCCCCGCATGAAAGTCAAAGAACCAGAATCGTACGATGGGGCAAGGAGTGCGAAGGTTCTTGGGAACTTGTTATGGGACATGAAGCAGTATCTGGAGAGGCTGAACCTATCTAAAGGAGAAGCACATGACAAGGTAGCTGCGTAGTTCCTGACTAACGATGCCAAGATGTGGTGGAGAAGGAGAGCAGATCAGATTGCTAATGGCAGTGCTGATGATATTACCTCCTGGGAAGACATGAAGAAGGCCTTGCAGACACACTTTAGTCCGCAGGACGAAACGTGGGAGGCAAGGACCAAGATCAAGTATATCAAACAAACGGGGAGCTTATAGACCTACCAGCAAGAATACTCAAGCGCGGTTTTGGAACTGCTCGACATGTCCGAGAAAGACAAAGTCTTCAATTTCATTATTGGGCTGAAGCCATGGGCTCGGAATGAGTTGAAAAGGAATAAGATCAGGACACTTGAGGAAGCATTTGCAGCGGTCGATATACTCGTAGACCACTACGACGAGACTTCTAACGAGAGAAAGAAGTCTGAGAAACTAAAGGAAAAGAAAAAGGAAGACACTGTGAAGGTGGAGAACTCATCAAGAGAGAAAAAACCTTTGAAATGTTGGTTGTGCAGAGGGCCACATATGACGAAGAACTGTTCTTCTAAACTGAAGGTGACCACTGCTGTTCAAGAAGAGGAGGAGGATAACAATTCCGTAGGAATGATGCAGATCCTCAGAGCATCGGCTACGACGGAAGTAACCTCGAGGAGGGGCCCGGAAAGGAATAGGTTGGAGTATGTGCACATGAAAGTTGGTGGAACCGAAGTACTCACTATGATTGATAGTGGAGCTTCGCACAATTTCATGAGCGAAGACACCAGGAGGAGGCTAGGCCTTAAGTTTGTGCCGGTAGATGCACACATGAAGACCGTGAACTCCCCTCCAACGGCAATTCTTGGCGTAGTAGAGAAGGTGGATACGACAATCGGTGAATGGTCTGGCAAGATAGACTTCACTATTGTACGAATTGATGACTATGAGGCAGTGCTGGGAATGGAATTTATGAAGCAATAAGAAGCAATGGTAGTACCTCATCTAAGGAAACTCTATATCTATGACGGAAGGTCGGATGTGCCCATAGGAGTGCCTACCATGGGTGTGACTAAAACGGGTCATAGATTGGGTGGGATGCAGGTGGAAGGAAATGAAGAGGTGAACAGGAAGCTTACCAGCATGGAGGTGAAGCTTGCCGATCAGGATTTGGTCATCAAATCGCTCTCGGATAGCATCCTAGATTTGACAAGGAGGCTGGAGCAGATAGAAGAAGATGACGAGATGGATATGATGTATGCTAGACCGAACGACCAGGAGGAGGATCGGGAAGCATACCTACGACGGATGGAAATGGAGGATCCAGACAAATGGATTGAGTTGATTAGTGAAGGAGAGCCGCCTGGCTCGTCCTCAAAATCTGCTTAAATGAAACAGAAGGAAGGGCTCACTGTTGGTTGCTCAAGGCAGTGAGTCCGTAAGGAGATTGGGCAGGTTGGTCCCATGTGCAGCTGGTAATTGGGGCTCCCATAAACCTAGACAGGGACCTGGAGGACAACGATGTGGAATGTTGTTGGGACGACAACGGAATAAGTTGGGGGAGGATGTAACGCCCTGGGGACCGAGCGCTCCGCACAATGTCGGGTGACCCGAACGATGGCTGAACGACTTCCTACCCAACAGTCCGTTCGAAGACTTGACACAAGGAAACAACGTACTGATGCAACGGAGGTAGCATACAGGCAGTGGGGCAGACATGCCATGGACGCCCGAACGATTGTGAGAGTTGGTCAATTGGGTGGTGAACGAAACGAGGGCGGTGGGCGACACGGTAGTGCGCCCACCCGCCCGAACGACCAGCGAACAAACGAACTATGTGGGCGACATAACTAAGGATGTGACACATGGGACACATATTGTACATGGACTTGTGGAGACAATAATGGGACAGCCATTATAATGAGAAGAAATCAATATAATACAAGGAATATAATATTCGTAATGGATAATGGACAGCCATGATAAAGTAGAACGAATATTATATGAGCACATATATTAATATATTAATATATGTGGAAGGTATTAATATAATGTAAAGGGATATGATATGCGGATATGGGCATGAAGACATAAGGCCGAGCGCATATATCAATATATGGACAGATAAATACGTGGATGGAGGACACGTATGAGAGAGAATGAGTGGAGGTCCCGTAATATAACGCATAACCGATAGAATAAAAGGACATGCGGGTTTATATGTGGGACACGTGGACCTCACGGGAGCATGAATAATGGATGCAATGGAATAAAGTAAAAGCCGACACAGTTAAACTATATGGCGGTGAACTTTACGAATTGAGAGGGTCGGCTTAAGTGACAAGTGGCCTTCGAAGCATGATATATATGTGGAGGAGCGAAGGCCCATATCCATCATCCAACTCAGTCTTCGATCAAACCTTGGAGGAGATTTACACATACGCAGCAGCGCGAAGATGTGAGAAGAAATCTCGGTCACGAGGTGGAGTGAGGGGTCGGTACAAAGACATTTATAACTGTCGACAGAGATTGGGTGAATGGGTGCGGGTGCACCTCGAGCAGCAGACGAGATTATCGAATGAAAGCGGAATAACTAGTCGGTCGGGGCAGCGTACAGGTTGGATGCTTAGGCATTCGACAGAACGACACCAGGGCGAGGTCCGTGACAATTCGGGGTAAAAGCGGAAGTATGTTTGTATGTTCAGCAGAACCAAACAGGATGCAGCAACGGTGCAACTGTTAGGTGGTAGAAAGGCCGCAGGCGTGGTTGGTGTTCGGTTAACCCCAAACGAAGAACACACTCAGCAATCTGTTCGGTGGTAACTTCAGGTAGACCGAACGAAGAGGATACACAGTGCGGTAATAGTGTGGCAGCTCGGTGGAGCCGAGCGAAGGAGCACGAACGGCAGCAACGGTGTGACTGTTCGGTAGCAATAAGATCGCAGGTCTGATAACCGGGTCGGGTGGACCGAATGAAACACACACTGTGTGTATTGTTGCAGATTGGTTGTGAGGCCGCAGGCCTGTTAAAAGCGTGAGATGATAAAGGTCCACATAATTGTATGAACAGGAATTTGGCAAAGAATAATAAACAGTTTTGGAGCGCAGTTTGTTTAGAAGTTGGCTCCTCGCATTTACTGGGCGTTAATGTGTTAGTTTTTTATGATTGCAGTTTATGGTTGAACAGAATATAAGTTAACAAATATAATTGTAAATTATATTGTTGTTAATTATATGTTGATGAAATGTTTATGAGCTAAAGTATTCGATTTATAAGGTTGACATAATTTTGGTAGGCAGAAATTAATGTTAATAGAATTGGAGGCGTAGCCCACATTTGCTCGAACCCGGCAAAAGGTGGTGCCACACTCCCCGTCGACAAAAAAAAAGTTACGGGGGCGTGACAGAACTCAATGGTGAGAGTTCTCGTGTTGACTAGTGGCATCCATTAATGGCCACTAAGCCAATAATTTCCTACTATGTTCGACATCAGAACATATTTTCACATAGTAGGAATTGTGCCAACAAGTTTTGAAGACATGAAGACTATTATTTTCAGCATTTTGGAGCAGATTCAGCAAGTTTTAGTAGAAGCAATAAAAAGTCATCTTATCTCTCTATCCATGACTCCTCTTGTTCAGCCACTTGAAGAAGAATATGATCAGAAATTTTTCAGCCACCACACATATAACTCATCCATTTCAAAGGGTAAGTGAAGGTACGTCATTTTTTAACTTTTGACCATAGAATTCCATAAAAAGCTAGAATGATAATTGTTGGAAAAATATTTCTCTTCCTCATTTCATAAAATTGCCAATACCATTAGTTGGGGGGGGATACATTCATTTTCATATCTTGCCATGTCCATATCATATTCAGGAGCTCACATACTTCCAACAGATATTAACTATTACATTGTTATTATGAGCATACAATGGCTTTTCAAAAAAAAAAACAGTGCTTAAAGGATAAATTGGATACAAACAAAAGCATGGTTGTCACACAAGAACCAACCATCATGCAATCCAATAAAGATATACTTTGCAACAATAATCAAAATATCATTATGTAAAGTTCAAAGATCAAAATATGAGGCAACAACAAAAAAATGGTTGTAACACAAGAACCAACCATGTTGCAACTCAAGTAAAACACTTTGCAGAAAAATGAAGTTATCAAATGATATCATGCAAAGTTAAGCCAAATCTCAAGGATCAAAAGAGTTAATGTAATATATATTGCATGAGGACATGCAATAGCTTCAGTTGTGGGGTATGTTGATTCTTGAAAATGTCATTCATTTCCATTACACTTTCACTATTATGTCCATTATATCACCTTCATTTCACTACTATGTCACCACATTCATCCCACTTTCATTATCATTGGGCCACATTTATGTTTTTCCAATCTTTATTAATTCTAAGCCTTTTAAGTGAATTTGTGGTTAAAAATTAGGAAATAATGTGCATAAGTTTATACCTAACCAATGGGTTGAGATTGTTGACCTGTTTAGGTTGAAAGGAGGCTTCTAGAAGACCCTTATGTGGCACTCTAAGGCCAAATTCGAATTTGAGTGGAAAGAATCATGGGATCATGAGGATATGTGTCACATCTCCTAATTGTATTATAACTCTAAAAAAGACATGTGTCTTATCAGTTCCTACTTTGATTAGGACTCTAGAGGTAGAGGGAGAGATTCATGGATTATCATTAATGAGATGACTCTCATCTTTTTGTATAAATAGGAGATCTCTCTCCTTCATTTGTAAGTCTTTTTAGTCTTTTAGTCCCTAGTTCTTAAGATTGTAGTTCTTCCTTGATGGCTTTTGAAAGCTTTGGAGAACTTTGTTGTACTTTGTACTTTTGAATAATTTGAATAAAGCTTTGATGTTCTCAACATGGAAGGAGAAGTGAAGTAGATGTCATGGAGCACATTAGAATGTAAGGTAGAGTAGATTCCATTTTGTAAATATTGCTTTGTAGAATGTAAGGTAGAATAGATTTTATTTTGTAAATATTGCTTTGATTTGATTTGATTACTTTCAAATTTGATAGATTAGATTTTTCATTCATGCAATTTTAATTCATGCAAGTGTGTTCAATTTTGCTTTGATTTCATAGGTGGTAGGGGGCCCCTGCCTTGTATAGTTGTCATTTAATTTTGCATTTAATTTTGTTATACTTATGTATATTAGCTGTACATAAATTGCTTTCAAGTTGATTGTAGATTAGTGATGCACATAGCCTTTTAATGACTAATGACATGATAGAATCATCTTGTCCTTTTGCTGAAGCAGCAAGATACTGGGTCTCATAGTCACTAGCTCATTGTTTGGTTATTGCATTTTATTTTGATTGAACTAATGACATGATAGAATCATCTTGTCCTTTTGCTAAAGCAGCAAGGATACTGGGTCTCATAGTCATTAGAATACCAACAAGAACAAAACCCCAAAAACAACATAAACTATAAAACAACGAAGTAAGAGAAAGGTTAATTAAGCACATATACTGCACCACACTTCATCAGTTTACGATACCCGGATTGATAATTTATGTAGAGCAATTTAAGACATTAAATTGACTAGACAAGAAGTTACTAATATGATGTTCAACATTGGTTCCTTTCTTTGGATCAAATTTCGGGAGATGCTTCTCAGGGTGTCGTGGCATTTCATGAAGCCGACCCCAGATGTCCAAAGGAGACTAAGACATCCAAGCCAAAGGTTGTCATCAGATAACTCTTGGTGGATTGTGAGCTATTTGGTTAGTGTTTCCCCCCTCGTCACTTTCAAAATCAAACTTTGAGCCTTCGCTACTATGAGGGAAATAATCCTCATTCCTTATATCTAGGGACCCTAAGATTTCTCATATTTCTTAAATTTCTCTCAATTCTAAGTTTCCTTTCATTCTAGGGATCTTCCTCATTCTGTAAGTTTGTGTGTTTCCTATTATTACCTTCACCCTGTGGTATTCAAATATTCTCAATGTTCTCATGTCATCGATGGTTCCCACCTTCTAAATTCTCTCCCCGTCAATCTTCCCCTTTTGATCCAACTGGGATTTTTGAACCTTGGATTGAATGTCTTTCAACAACATTTGAAAATTCATCCAAGGTGATACTAATCCAGTCTTCTAACAATGTTACTATGACTCCCATATGGGTATGGTGAGGTTTCATTAACGTGTATGAGGAAGGGAATTTTTAGTAGGGATAACTTTGAGGTCCTTAGAAAATTGATGAGTAACAAGGCATAAAGATCTTAGTTTCTCATATGTGACTACATAGGGAGGTGGAGCGTAATTAGGTGGGGCTTGTTCAAGCGGGATTGTTGAGTATAAAAAAAAGTAGTGTCACTGAAAATGGTCATTGAGAGAGATGATGAAGAGGCAGCGTAGGAATAGGACAAGGCTTATTTCTGGCTTGTTCAGAGGATTCAAGGCGAGGATGGGTATTTATTCTAGCCATATTACAAGAGAAGGTTCCCTCCTTCTAGAGCCAAAAATCTGTTGATAGGCTAGAATGTTCCGCCAAAAACAAGGGGACCTCCTGAGTGTCAAATCCCAATTAGACTTTACATTTTTTGGGTTAGGATTCCCATCCTATATGTAGGCTCGACATCCATCACACTCTTTATGACTTTCTTTAGAAAAGCAAACAACAATTTTCAGAGAATAAAATATAACCAAATGGAAATAAGTGACTTATTGAAATTAAACGTGTGAAAAGATATGTGTATAACAACGAGTAAGTAGAAGTGACATCAATTTCAACAAAAATAATGTTAATAGAACTTCAAATAAAACCCATGTATTTGATATAAATTAATTCATTGACCTTAAATAATTTCACAATCAATGAACTCATTAAAGCATGTAAAGGCATACAATCCCACACATAGTATATACTCAAATTAATGAGAGAGTTGGCCAATAATAAGCATAAAATAAACTCAACATGTGCCATCCAACCATCAGAAGAGAAATATCACAATGATTAATAACACATGAAAGATTTCACACCTTGGCTTCAAGGGTTTGAAATACACATCACATCATCACATGAAAAATATTGACATCCATAAGTGGAAGTAAAAAGTCACCAATTGCATTCACAAAAGGTCCACTAGTTCTCAAAAAAATATGCAGTAATATTGTCCAAAACCAAAAGTCCTTTTCATTGGGTCATGTGGACATATGTATAGAAAATTGGGTGAAATTTAGTCTACTCCTATGACTCTTGAGTTTCCCCATGACGTTTCACATCTTCGTGTAACTCTCTACTATATCCTAGTCTCTACTCTACTAATTAGATGAAAGGAAATTAATGTTTCTACTCTATTAATCTATTTATAGAGATATCCACGACATCCAAATGAAGTTATTGTACTAGGTATGTGTGAGAAAGCCTGTACTCCTTTGCAACACTAGTAACCTTATGTTATAGCTCTTCCCCATGCTTGTGAAGAGATTCTAGGGCATCTGGAAATGGAGTGGATTTCTTCCCCTTCACATGATTTGATAGGCTCATGAGCTTAGTGTATATCCTTATAGGGTTCACCACATATTGAGCAATTAGTTCCTTCGTAATTTGTAAGTCCTATGTAGTAGCATCTTATTTAAAAGGATTAAAAAATGCTTGGATTTCTTAGTGGACTTCTTCTTGCGGTCTCACCTCACCCATTGAATCAATAAAAGAGATTTTATACACCTTAATAAGAGACTCTAGTCCACTCAACAAATTTTTATATTATCCTAACACCTTGTTCAAATCCTTTATTAACTTATCATGTGAGTAGACCCTAATGAGAATTGCGACTTTATTATTCTTTGTAGTAATCCAATCCTTTCATGGGAATGCTTTTGGTGCATCTACATATTGAGTGGTCCACTCATATATTATCTCGATAGTTGTTGTGGAAAGTTTAAGCATTGTTCTCTTTTCTTTAGATTCTTCCTTCATAGTTGGGAATGTTGATATAACCTGATGTAGCTTCAACTTTGCTTAGCGGACTAGGTTCATGGAATCTTCTAATATTGTCACCTCTCCTTGAATGGATGTGTGTAACTCTTTACTTTTTGAATGAGGCATACACAAGGCTTCCCTTTCATTTTGTACTTGTGTGACTCTTTGTTTAGAAGTAGTGAGCTTGTCCTCTAGATCAACAATATGTTTATTCAATCTATTCATGTTCATCTCTATTGTTTTCACAAAGGCGGTTTCAACTGAAGCAATCATTTTTGGGTTCAGGGTGGTATTTATGACCATCTCCTTCTTTATAACCACAAATATAGGCTTAGTTGGCTTTTTTGCATCACTTACGTATTTCTTGGATTATCTTGCATTAAATCTAATCGAAAGTTATCCTATTGATATCCAACACTTCTTCTTCTTCCTCTTATGGGATTTTAGATTCTTATAGTGAAAAATATTCACCAGTAATTTGAATGGAAGGCGAAATTTCCAATAGAGGCAAGTCTAACTATATCTCAGACCCATGTGACTATTGATGATCTATTGCTTTGACTTGTTTCTCTTTGAGGAGATCTTGTTAAACTTTCTTACAAAGTGCCTTTTGTTGTCTTTTGGCTTCCTCTTCTTCTCTTTTCATCTTGTCTTCTTCTAATTTTCTTCTTCATTCTTTCTCAAATTTTATTTTTAATTCCTCTTCTTATTGCTTCTTTTTCATTTCTTCCTCTTTTTATTTCTTCTTTCAGTCTACCTCTTGTGCTCATCACTTTTCATCCTCTTTTCTATGTTTCTCTTCCTCTTCTAACATTTTCCTCTTTTCCTCATCTTGTTGTTTCTTCAAAAAAAAATTCCTCATATCTCCTTCAATCTTCATCTCCTTTTTTGTGATGTCCCTCTTCTCTTTTCCCTTTCATTTGTTGTTTTCTCTGAGCTATTGTTGCATTACTTTTTCTAGACCTTCCTCTTCAGCACTTTCTCCTTATTTATCCTTTGGGGTTTTTCCTCTATTTGTTTGTTTTTTATTAGTTTCTTCTTGTTGGTCTCCCTTCTCTGTCCTTTGTTTCCCATTCTTGTTTTGTTTGTATTTCTTCCTTTCAAGCTAAGTTATTTGGTCCTCAAGACACGTGTCTTCTCTATCCTCCACTTGTTGCTCATTTTTCCCTAATTCCCTTGAATCATTATAGAAATTATTGATTTCATCCTCCTCATCTCCTTTATAATGTACATAATACCACCCAAATCCAACTTCCTTGCAATCCTTATAAGCAACACCTTTTGGATCATACTTTTGGAATCTCAAAGAAAAAAATAGAAGCATTTTAGTTCCTCAGCTTCTACTTCAACATCTTTGATATTTTCAAGAGTATGTGCTCTAATTATTAAAGATAACACAAACCACAATCCCTTTTAACTCTTTTCCAATGTTTTGGTTAGCCAAGTGGTCAATTGGTAGCAAACTTCTGACAAGAGAAATCTATCTATCACTATTGTAGTGAAAGCGTGAGAAGTCTTATATATGCCAAAAACCCTGATATATCTTTATCCCCTAATTGGGAACCAATCTTCCACCTCAATGAGGGTATCTCAAGATCTCTCTAATATACAAGGTGGGTCATGACCAAAGAGCACCTGATATAGACGAGAAATAAAATATTCTCCAGTAGTCTCAAATGAAGCTTTGTAACATGGCTTCTAAAAACTCTTATAATAAATATGTACGACATTCTATACCTATGGGAACCATTTCAAACTCCACCCTTTGAGTTGATATTTTGCACAAACTAGATCAAGAATATAATATGCCATGTAAAATTCTAATGATTTACCTTTCTATGGATTCCTGACCGCTTGAGTATTTGTCTTAAGTTCAGATGCTAGGATACTTACCCAATTGAGTATGGTCCCTTTAGTGCCTACTGTGTACATTAAATGGACCCATGTTCCCAAGAATGTGTTGATATTTTCTTTTCCTTATATCTTATTCATCATGGATGTCATTAACTGGTACACTTTCCTGAGGCCTTTTGTCTTGTAGACTTGATCTTTCCTAACCCTAAACTTTTTGGGTTCTTGCCACCATGATTTCAGTATCTATTTCGTAGAACCCTTGAATTCCACTAAGCATCTAGCGTTAAATGATTTTTCTCATTCAAGAAACTTATAGTAAGTTGTGATATCAGCAGTTGTGAAGGATGCCATGATTTCCACATCATGTCCCTTGATTTCTCAGTGGTCCTCATCTACACACTGCAATAACCAATCTATGGTATTGACACAATGAAACATCGGTGGGTGTCCAACTACTTCTTGCAACAAGGACGTTTTAACATTGATGTATACCTTGAAGTCTTCTTTATCTTGAGGGATGTGTTGGTTGGTGAACTCAAAGTATATGTCCTACCAAGTGATATTTTTCTTCTTGTTGATATTGCAAACAATGTATCTACATATTGGAAGAGTTAGTGGGTTATCCATAACCCCTTCAATATTTCTTTCCACTCTGGTGGAACTCCTACCCAAACCTTTGGTGAGAAAGTTTTAGCCCCAGTGGTGCCATCTCTCCAGACAAGGATGAAATGCTGATACAGTCTGAATCGATATTTCCTGGCATTTCAAAAATCCCATCCTAATATGAATATGTTAACATGAATAAGAATAACTAAACATAAACAAAATATTATTGTGGGGTCATAGGTACAATATATAGATGGATCATTACGTTGCAATTTCCAATGGTGAGACGAGTCGCACAAATTTTTAAAGGATGGGTCATAGTCAGAAAGTCACACTAAAGAGTAAGTTGCAAGAGAGATTAGCTCTCATGAGTGCACAGATGTGATTGTGTGACTTAGTGGCAGTCTAAGTGAATCTTATATCAGAAGAAGTCATGAGTCATAAGGACAAGCTAGTCACATTTGGAGTTTCCATTATTTAGTGTGACACTACGACTATGTGATCAAGGGCGAGGGACAAAAGTTTGCATAGTCATGCAATGAAATAGGTTGCATGATGGCTAGCCTTAGAAGTGGAGACCTTTTGACTTTGCGGTGATGAACGATATGATCATGATTAGCAATCTAATCACAATTCACAAGGGAGAAGGGTATACCTATGAGAAACTTTGTGATTTGATGCGAGTTACAACTTACAACCATGACTAGATTATAACTTAGGGTACGGGCAATGTAGACTTTCGGTGGTTTGGATCTAAGGTTCAAGTGAGCTTACAAAGCTCTTTCCAAATTACTTCGACTCAAGCCCTAAACTCTGAATGGGCAAAGCAAAAGAAACGATACATATCCATACAAGATGATGGTTATGTTTGCATTGAATGTTGGTTTTATATTTTAACAAGGGGAAAAGCGATTTGGGGAACACCGCTGAAGGGAGATGTCAAATGATAGAATGGAGAATGTGAGGCTATGATGATGGGAGGATGAATGAAGTAGAAGGGTTGGGCCATGAGGGTTGAGCTTGGTTTGAGAAGAAAGGTTTTGTGAATGGACATGTGTGTGACGAGAGGCCAAGGCAATAAAGGGAGTAAGGATTTCATTCCACTTTCAATGTAATTTGTAGGAACGATAGGTTTTGGGAGGAATTATTTGGGCCAAGGTGTCACAGAAAAGGGTAATTGGAAATTATGAAGAGCATAATGATTACAAGGAAGAGGAAGAGTTGCTTCTCGTGGGTTCTTAAGTTGTTGTTGGTTTGGTTTCATGCTTAGCTATGGCATAAGGATGAAATGGAGAAGGGGCTACAGGTTTATATAAAACCCTCCATACATGTGAGGGGAATCACAAAATAAAATTGTTTTGGGAGTTATTCGAGTGCGACTAGCCAAAGAAAGTCACACGGTGGATTTACACAAGAAGAATGGTTGCATGTGACCATCTTGAGGTAAATCCCAAGATGAATGTGTGAAGGGGCTAGGTCGCATGCGACTAGATCGAGGAAGTGGCAAGGCAGTATTGCGCAAAGCTAATATCACTTGAAACTAGCCAATGGGAGGTCGAGAGGTGGATATGTGCATAGAACATAGTCACATGTGACTAGCTTTGAGAAAGATTTCAAGGTCACCTTGGAGTCAATGATTTCACAATGCATGAGCAATAAAACTCTAACTTTGTGACTTGAGAAATAGAAGCGCAGGGAAAGGTTGGAAGTCGTAATTTTAGGGCTTAATATTGAATTTTACCAACTCGACTTGCTACTTGGAGGGAAACGTAGGCTTAGGATTTTTGCATAGGATTTCCAAGTTTCAAAGAAACCCTAAAAGAATAAAAGGAGTGAGGAACCCTAATAGACCACAAGAAAAGGATGATAAACAATCTATTATAGGTGGTCTCCAAAATTTTGAAATGGGATAGATTTTGGGGTTGTTGTACCACTATGACAGGATTTTAAACTTCAAGTTCACCTTCTCCCTTATTAAGCTTAGAACTAGTAATAATTCACACTCAAAACCCAAACCAAACTAGCTCATCATCTCTAATACCAAACTTGATCAGAATATTTTATTACGAGCCTATGATTTGTCTTCTTAAGAAAAAGTGAAATACCAAAACTTGCAATTTTTTTTAAAAGAGGCTATGAATAGAAAGAAATAATTGTAGATAAACAAAAGGAACACAATAATATTGATAACGGAGTTCACCCAGTGCAGGCTATGTCTCTGAGTCCACTTCCAATGGAATGTCCTCTTCACTTATGATGCCAAATGACTCAAATTACATCAAAATACCCAATCTCTAAAGTTGTCTCACTATTTTGTAGTTATACAAAAGCGTCAAGAACCCCTCACACAAGTCTCTTCTTTCTTTGATATCCAAAAAGCCATATTAATGAGAATTTACCCACACATACACAATGATAATGCTCATAATAACACTAAGGAGCTAGACCTTATTTGACAACCACAAGTTTATGCTGCATTGGAAAATCATTTTGGTATAAATAATTTTTCAGGGTCTGCATCGTTGGGTCAAGCCCATGGATTGCGGCCCCTTCATTGTAACATATATATATTTAGAATTTGTTATAGTCTAGCCTAACGAAGATATCATTTCAACAATATCTAAAACAAAATATGTAATATATTCCCCTCAGCCCACGTGCATTATCGTTTCATGTTATAAGGAATCATATTGTATTGGAGGTGGTGCACTGGTGGGTATGTAGAGGTTCCGGGTTGAAGCTCATGGGCCTCCCATTTTTTTCATATTTAATTCCATTATTTAAATATAACATTCTGACCTTTCGGTACAACCACTTCCTATAACCTATTGGCAGAGGTGTTGTTACATAGTTTTGTTGGTTACTAAATCAAACATCATTTCTCCACCCATATACCTTTTAAAACAAGCCATTAAACTTATGCAATGATCGTTGCAGGCTCAAGTCTTGAGCCTTCTTGGATTTTCAGAGGTCATCACTTGGCAGCCTTTGAGTGGTAGACCTCTTGCCGAATAAACATCATAATTTGTACCTGATTAGAAACCACGTCACCATATGCCTACTACATGTCAACCTTACAGGATGCACTTGTCTTTCTACATTGTGCTACGCCATGTTTTCATGTCACCATCATCACATCCCCTATACAGTATCTACCATGTGTTACATGTACAGCTTGTGAAGTTAGTTGTATAGACCAGCCACATCCTTCATACGACCTGCGATGCGTCACTGTGTGGGGCTACCATGTGTCACTCTATCCTTCATTTTTGCATGTCACCAAAATTTCATAAAGTCATATCATTCTCATACGAAACTCCTTCGATCTCATTCAAGTTATTCTGGAATCATCTCATCAAGCTCTTCAACATGGTGATATTTTCATCACAATTTCGATCTACTAAGTTTTTAGAAAACTTGGATCCTCCTTGATCACTTGGGCAAGGTGGTTAACATGGACTTAATATGTTTTTATAACTTGGAGGAATCACGTATAACCACTTCCCTATTTTTGGATAAGTTAACATATTTCAAGGGGGCTTCACTCAATGAACCTCTAACATATCATGTGCATTCATGGCATACTAAACAATTCCCTTAATTTGACTACATATTGGAAAATACCTCTATAAATCCCATTATTTAACCCCCTACAAATATGAACCCAATAGACCTTCCCAATTTAAAAAACCCCTACTTTCACTATGTTATGCAACAAACTCACAAAATAGAAGAAAATATAGATCAACGACTTAAAATTAGCCTCTTTGAGGGGAAACCTCCTCTACATTACATAAATGAACAATTATTGGATGATACAAATGAAAATATAATCAGAACCTACATAAAAATAATAATGTAAGGGCACAACAATAACAATAGTGGGCTTCTATGGGGCACAATAATAACAATATGGGGACTACATGGGCATGACAATCACAATAAGGGGGGTACACTATAAATAACAATAAGGGGCTACACTAGTATTATAGGGACCTAACATGCCCCTCTCCTTCAAAAAAGTGTTCTCCTCAATGATGGAGTAGTTTTGGATGCTTCTATATAAAATTCTCATCCTCCCATGTGGAACCTTCAGTGGGTAAGTTCTTCCACTTGATGACATACTCTAAAATGGATAGATATCGTAGTTATCAGGTTCTTATTTCTGTGACTTCTTAAGGTTCCAAAATAATTTTTCCTTCCTCATCAAGTTCTGGCAATATTGTTTGAACTGGGAGCTTATCACCTATAACCTTCTTTAAGCATGAAACATGGAAAACTAGTTGCATTCAGGAAGATGCAGGAAGCTCCAATTTGTATACCATAGAGCTAATATTTTGTAACACCTTGTAAGGATCATAGTAATTTGGTGATAATTTATTAGACTTCTTAGCTTGCTTGAGGGAAATTTATTTGTATGGTTGTACCGTAAAAATACCCAATCACCTACATCAAATCTTCTTTCACTGTGATGCTGATCTTATTGTCTTTTCATTCGATTCTGCGCCAAAGTGAGGCTATCCTTTAAGGGTTGGAGAACTTTTTATCGATGCTCTATGTTATCTTCCATTGCAAGAACCTTAGAATTTTCTTTTAAAGAAGATGTGATGGATGGTGGATGATATCCATAAAGTGTCTGTTGTAGCAGCTACAACCACCCTCCAAAATTTTTCCTTAGCCTCGTTTTGGAGCCTCCCTTCCAACCTTCATAGCAGCTTGCCTTGCTTCGTCAAATTCACAAGCTTCAGTGTTTTTCTTCCACAAAGGTAGCCTCTTGGTCACAACTTGATCCATTCCCCTCACATGTCGTTCACCCGGACTTGGTCCAGCTGTAGGTTGAGCATCTTCCCCATGAAAAATGTGCATTTCTGGAGGGCAGCCAGCCTTCCCCCTAGAAATTGCACAATCCTCTCTAACAGCTAGATGGGCTCCAGGATTACACAATCCTACCAACCAACCCTCCCAATAGGATATGCACAAAGTTTCCTAGTAGTAGGCTGCTAAGCCTAGGATTTGTGCAAATCTAGGTAGCAGTCAGTTGTTCTACCCAAAAATTGCACAAATCACTTGGGTAGCTAGCCCAAATCCGAGCCAAAAATGCACATTTTTCTCCAGAAGTTAAGCATTGTCTTGCATGTTCAGCTGAGTTGATTGTTCCCTCCATGACTGAGAAAAACAAACTTGCATACTCGGGATGCTTCTCCCAAAGTAGCATGCAAAGCCATCCCTTGTTTCATAGATCTATGTTTAACAGTTGCAGGTTACATGCAAGGAGCAATTCTGAAACCTCGCACCAAGTGTCGCTTCCCCTAGATTCGTGGCATGCGCATCACAACCTCGATGTTATCAAAACTCATCAACCGGATGCTGAAGAGCTCATTCCTCACATCAACCTTGCATCTTTGACATACCACATGACATCTAGGAGCAGTCGGCACATTCATCTCAGTTTTTTTGGGGTAATTTCACTTCCCATGCCTTGTGCTGCATTTCTGTCACTTTTTGTGTTTTCACTTATAGGAATACTATTTTCTTGATTTATTAGAACGCTTGTTGTCATTCACATATGTACTAGCTTATACTTGCTCTGTTTCAGTTTTCATTGCTATCTCACTGTTGTAGCATGCATGAAACTGTTTTGCACGGAGATTTGAGCAACCGACGAATTGCCTCTCCCACATGCATGTTGATATGTTTGTTGAATCTTCCATTCATGTTTTTCATGCACTGTCAATCACTTATTATCGCCATGCATTCACTGACTTGCTTTCAGTTGCCCGTCGGTGAGTTGGGCCAACCTTGGCCCAGGCTCTGCCTTCACCAAGGCTGCATTGCGCAATATGGGAAAGGAAGGCTCACCTTCCTCTCTAGATTTGTGCATTCCTTTACAACATTGGTCTCGAGGACTATTTTCCGCATTTTTGGAGGACAGTGGCTAGTTGGCCCAACAAATTGCACAGATTTTTCCCTAGGCCAGCAGTCAGTAGCTAGGTTGGACTGTGAATTGCATAGTTCTAGTCGTCAGCCAGTCTCCCAGTAGTCCACATTGTGCCTTAGGTAGTCTTGGTAGTCAGTCTCCTGAGCTCCCCACCAAAATTGAGCAACCTTCATGATCATTCAGCCATGTATGTTGCAAGTTAATTCTCATGTTCATTTTGGTTTTCGACTGACAAATTGCTTGCTATGAGTGTTGCCATGTCTCTAGGTATCGAAGGTGTTCATCTACCTCTTAGCAGTCCAGGTACAATGGTTTCCAGGAGAGTAGAGGTGAAGACACCGTTCAAAGCACAATTGGGGATGTTGCCGATCAAGTGTCTATGGACTTTCCTACCCATGAAGACATCAAGTTTTTCATAGACAATGACATCAAGATATGACAACAACAATATCATGAACTGCAACTGAAGATAGCATACAAATTGCAATGAATGCAAGAGGAGGGTTGTTGACAACATGGAGGCAGGACAAGGTTGCAAGCTCAAGTAGGTCCATTGATGATGAAAGAAACTTTGGAGAATTCGGCTATGGAGTGACAGCGTGACATGAAGATCACATGAAGGCAGAAGATGTAACAAAGAAGGAGTTTCATGTGCTGAAGTAGCAACTCAAGAAGAACATGAAGCTGTAGAGAGAGAAAAATGAGTTGCAATAAGATTAGGAACAACAGTGGGCGCAATGTGCACATACGGATGAAACTACACTCGGACAAGTTAAAGATCCCTCCCAACAGCTAACATGGAGCAGGCATGGTGATAAGTGTGGTTGATCGCATGCAAGGGATTCAGAAGCATGCATGTGATTATGTGTACGCATGCAATCCAACCCATTCAACACAATCACAAGGCGAAGACAAGAATCAAGTCCAACTGGAGTCGAACAAGTACTTCGGCAAGTTGATGCACATGACCACCAGCACACACATTAAGATCAACACAAACACTATGCATCGGTGTGTTTTTGGTTCAGCCACACCCAAGAAGACCATGCGCATGTTAGTAGACGAGTTGGATGAAGGGGGACGAACCAATGCACCGGTTGCAATGGAAGCAAGAGTTCACTTTAGCAAGATTTCACCATGAGGTGCATGCACACCATCATGGATGACCAAGCTTGGCATCATCTCACTAACTTCACCATCACAAGCATGTCAAAGAGTTGGTCTCATCACAATAGACCAAGTGTCAGTGATGTTTTGCAAGGCTTGCTCAAGCGATGTTGTTTCACATGAGTGCATGTGCATTGTAATGTTGAGTCATGTCAAGTGTAAGTCAAGTGTCAACAGTTGGATTGGATGTAACAGTCAAAGAGTAGGTGAAGAGTCATGAGGGTAGTTGAACTATCACAAATGGGAATGTCAAGAGTCAACCCACCCTTTGCTATAAATAGTCCCTCATAACTCATTGTATACGCTTTTGGTCAGCCAAGCTACTAATAAGACTATTTTGAAGAAGCCTTGGACAATATTATAACGTGCCTTGGCTTCTCCACTGCACAGAGAGAGTACATCTCTTTGGAGGAGTAGGTGGATGTGGTTGTAACGTTCCACTATTGGGGCTAATAGGTTTACATGGATGTATTGTATGATTGTGACTTACACTTCTTTATATAATAAGAGCCAACACATTTTCATGCATATGTTGTTATTGTAGTTGGACTGCTCTAGTTGGTTTAATGATATGTGTTGTTTAACTTACGTACTTGTGTATGAACTGATTCACATGAAAGTATATGAATCTTGTTGTTAATATGTTTCATATGTTGTTAATGTTGTCACTGTTTGCGTCGAATGCTTTGTTGGCCATCAAACAAACCTTTCTCTTGAACCTTGCTATAACAATTTTCACACTCATCTTAGACTGATCCGTGAGTGTTGTACGTGTTATCTTAGCTTGTATGATGTGACTGTCACATCCGAGTGGACTGCTCCATCGGAAGTTATGCATGTCCTTTGTGTTTTGTGTTCCTAGATGAGTTGGGACTGATCCCTTTCAACCTAGAACACACCTTCACCTCCTTCCCCTTTCGAAGTGTTGGAACTTCTAGTACACCTTCCTTGACTCAATGCAACAGTCACACCCTTGCCGCTGACAGAGTTATTCTACCTGCCTCTATGAAACACCGCGGTCAAGGCATTACCTTACAACCCACTGCTACGAATCCTACACCAAATGGTATAAGGTCTACTTGTGACTTCTTACCGAGGAGATCCCCTTAACATGTTGGCAGGTCCAGCACCGTCAACAATATCATAAATGGGGTCATTTTTGCTACAATATGGAAGGAAGTGTTATACCACCATTCAGCTAGTGGTATGCACTTGAACCATTGTTGTTAAATTTGGACAACTAGGTCCAAACTCCATGTTCTGATGCTCAGATTAAGAGGCTAATATTTTTGTTGGATTCCTCTTTCTGAGAGGTGTAAAATCCATATAAAAATAGTCTTAATCCGATGAGCAGAAATTATATTTTGAATTTATTATTCTTAATAAATTATATGTGCAAG
>APFE030276409.1:0-37083 GCA_000404065.3 Pinus taeda | reverse complement strand
GCAGGTGTTAACTTTGTCTGTGGGATGATTATATATGGACGCATGTGATAACTATTACATATAAGTTTAAGCTAAGTTAAATTTAGTGAATGAACATAATATGTGGTATTAATATTGGGTCAAGGAGGTATGTGACAATATACATGTCAGATTTTGTTAATGTTTGTTGATGTATGTTTTTATGTGTAGGTGGCTTTTTCAATGTTTTTCTTGTCAATATATGTTCTTAAATATTATATTCCATTGCATTTGAAATTGTATTTATTCGAAATTGCTTAAGTATGTTTACAAAGAGTTTTGTCAATAAATGCTTCTGTTTGTTATGTTGATTTGTATTAGTGATTAAGTCTATTATAAACTTGAAGGTATGTATTTTATATAGATTTGGTGAAGTCTTATCTTTTTATTGTATCATTTTTTAATGTTTATTTATTATATTCAATTTTACTTATAATTTGATATTTCTAATTTTTGCTTACTTTTAAAAATGTATTTAGTTAAGATATATTTTTATATTTCTATAATTGTTAAAATCTATAAATTTAATTGAAAGTCACAATATAAATATTAATATTTTTTTTTCTAAGTAAAACTGATCTATTAATAAAAACATAATGTACAAAGAGGCACTGGCCTTTGCGGTACTAGGTCAGCTATATAACCATTTTAAACAGCAAGTCTTGATATCGGAACTACCCCAGTTGGGGAAACCAGTCTGAGAACGAGATAAGGAAACTTCATTTTACCCATGTAGGGGCTATAGTTCCAGAATTCAAAATTTTTAACCAAAATTAACATTGTGTCAATACTATAAAATTCAAAAAGGCAGCGACAGTAAAACCCACAGTATAGTTCAAAATTAACCACAGTAAAACAACTCAAGAGAACCAAAACTCAGAAACCGAGCTGGACGCGAGACTCAATATTGACTATAGTGAAACTAAAATAAACAAAACCGAACTCAAAACCCAACACATGACCTGGCATGCAGCAGCTAGGTGGCTTAGTTTGGTGACTTATCTTCCACGATCAAACATCGGCCATATTCTTCTGAACCAGTTTCTGTTGATTGCTTGCCACCTACAATTTCCTCCACTTGAATTCCTTTGTCTTTACGGGTGGTTTCACCTCCCAGAGTCTATTGTCTGCTGTTGGACACATGGTCCATGTCTCTCAGCAGGTGGTTAGAGCTCCGCTCCCCCTGACAGTTGATGAGCGATGGAGGAGCCTGGTTCATTTATGGGCTAAGCTGTAGTTTGGGGCATGAGTTAGTTACCTCTTTGAAGTCCTCCATGATGGTGGCAATGATGGTTGGCCTATCCATGGAGCAGTGAAACCATAATTGAGTTCGCTGGGAAGAAGCAGTGGAAGTGGTGTGCTAGGTGATTCCACCTAAACGCCGAACCTCGTGGCTGCCCAATCTACCTCGACCACTGCGGGAGTATGGGTATCTACCAAGGAGGTGGGAAGTGGAAGAGATTGAGGGTGGGGAGGCAGATGGGAGGTGGAGACAGAAGGGGTAGAGATGAAGGGTGAGTGGTGCCACCCCAACTACCACCTCGCCTGCACCTCATTCTATGGCATTGGCGCATGGTACTCCAAATAGAAAGTTGCAGTGAGCATTGTGTTTCAGGATCAGGAGGTAGGGCAAGAATGATGAAGGGGATGTTGAGAGGGATAGGCGAATTCAAATCTATGCCAGAGAGAGGGGCCGAGACCTCAAAATGTAGGTTGCAGAGAAAGGATTGAGAAAAATGATGACCATTTCCCAGGTTGACGCAGTAGAGGAGTCTACAACGTCTTCTCGTAGCAGTGCGAATGCTCAACTCTGGTGCATAGGGGTGGCAAGAGCAACTGAGAGGCTAAATGAGTGATTACAGGGGGCTTGGATCCATATTTCTGAAATTGCAGAGAATTTCTCGGTTTTCACAACTGGTTAATGGCACTGATCGAGGAGCTGGACCTACCTTAATTTCCCATAGGGGAAGGCGTAGGTTTCCATAAGGATCAGCCACCTACTTGTTCGGTAGTCGATGTGCATTAATTGCTCATCTAACACCTGTATCCGGGGAATATAGATATTAATATTATAGTTTACATATCTTTTTTATATTTTTAACCTTATGTTTTCCATATTTTTAATATGTTTTTTTTCTATTTTTTTACATATACCATTCCAAATATTAATAAGTTAATAAAAACATTTACAATAAATTATAAATGTTTTGATAATAAAACATTAAGAGAAAACATAATTAGTAATCATTTTTAATAAATAATACTACTACAACAATAATAATATCATTGATGCAAAATTTTATCATAATTTATTTTAATTTTGATTAGCGTTAATAAATTAATATGTTTTTAAAAATATATCCATTAACATGATTAATCATATAACATATTAAATCAATATAATTAAATCATCTAGACATGTTGATATGTTAAAAACATCATATCAACAATGCAAAGTTTTTGGGGCACATAAACTTCCACCATCAAGTGGTTGACCTTGTTAGTAGATATTATAATATTGAAGCAAAGAGAATCTTTTCTAATTGTTAACGCAAATTATCATAACAAATATTTCCCAATAGTATAATTTTAGATAGTATAAATTTTATCCATTGTAAAATATAACATTTGAAACAAATGAAAATAAATCATTCACCACATTATTATATAAGGAAATATTAATTTAATCAAACAATTTCATGAAAAATTTGACCCAAGCTTCCCTTAAGAAAGAAAATTTCACGATCCCACCCCTTCTAGTATCTTTACACTTGAAGACAAATTTTACTAATCAATGCCTTATTTTAGTCCTCATCCCTAGCACTACATGGTTTCCTAATTGAATTGGTAAAAGTCATTTTAAGAGAAGAAGATGTATTCGATACATTTCTTATTCATCACTTGATACAATGTGTTTATGATGTTTCAACATACACAATGCAAACATACAAATATCATAATAATTTTCATTTAAAAACTCATCTACCATGTATAATTATTCTTCATATCTAATAAAATATATGTACATATATATAACAAGAATTGTGAAATTTTAATGTGTAGGAACATTTTGTCCAATGTAAAACATATATTTTATAAGTAGTGTAATTTATAAAATGTTACATAAAATATATTAAATTAACTATTTATTGTGTATTAAATTAATAATATAATAAAAGTGAAATACGTAATTATTCTTTATATGTCCAATTAGAAAGGAGAATATAACTAGGTCATTTTGTCCAACATAATTTGTAAAATAGTGCATACACAATGTTAAATTCAGTCAATATAATAAAAAAGAAAGACATAATTATTCTTCACACATCCAATGAAAAAAGAATTGAAATTTTTTCCACCATGAAATATCACCCTATAAGAAATATAATTTTTTTTTTTGTAAGCTGAGGAGTTGCCATTTTCTATTGTCAACGAAACCATTACAGATCTAAGGTGGTCTCAACCCACCCCACGGGGAAACCGAGTTTATTGACCACCTATAGTTTTTGACTGCTGACCAAAAATAAAAGGTTTTCAATCTGTCTTTCCATGATTTATACACATTAGCCTTGTAACTGTTACTACTGACATATATCTACAAGTAAATATGATCATAAACCCTATGCATAGCTAAAACAAAACTAAGATTTGCAATTTCTAACTACATGAGGAAACATGCCTTTCTTCATTGTTCTTCAGCGACCTCTTGCTGCTTCTTCTCCTTTTTTATCACCAAGCCCTTCGCCTCAAGCTGTTGTTGTAGATCTTCCAGCCTCTTTTCTTGCACGAGCAGGGTGATTACAATATTCTTCAGCTCTTTCTTCAAGTTTGGAATTCCCTGCGACAATTCAGCCATTTCCACAGCTATCTGCTCCATGGCTTTGGTCATGAGTCTTTTCATGACCCAATATAGGTGCAGCGATTGCTTATATAGTGTCGTTCGACCTCGGGTGTACCCTGGATCTGGCATGAGATGCATCCAGTCCTCCATTTCTTCCTCTGACTGTGCCTGGATGGCCTCTTCCTCCCAATGCTCTATTATCCTTCTAATTTTTGGGTTGGTCCTCTCATTGTATTCTCTCTCTGCTATTTTAACCCTAGTCTCTATGGTCTGCCTGCCGTGTCTTCCTTCGGCTCCCACTCCGGTCTCCCCATCTTCCTCAGTGCCTTCACGACAGCGTTGGCCCCGTCTGCTGCGTCCTTCTGCTATTCCTTGTCTTCTCTGGCCACCCCTGCCACGGCGACCTCTCCCTCTCCTCCGTCTGCCTCTTCCTTCCTCGGCTTCCATCCTTGGCCTTCTTTCTTCTTCCTCCCGATTTCCTTTCGCATCTTTGTTTCCTGTTGTTTTCGTGTTTCGGTCGCTGTTATTTATTTCTTGTGCAACCTTCTTTGGGTCCTCTGCAATCTCTTCGCTCTCGCCCTCAGAGACTTCATAGACAGGAATGTAGCAGTACTCGGGCCTCTCTTCCATTTTTCGTTTGCCCTTCGCGTCCATGTCTCCTCGTCCCTGGTCTCCATCCCCTCCGCTGCTTCTCATCCACCTTCATGCCGCCCTGCTACCCTCTGCTTCCATTCTGTCTCTGCTTCCTTGCTTCAAACTGTGCTTCCCCTCTCTTTCTTCTTGGCTCCGAGAGCTTCCCACTCTCCTCGTTGTATAACTCCTCTTAATTTTTCTCTTTCCTGTTTCACTGCGAGCCTTTTCTCGCGTTCCACTCTGCCACCTTTCCTTCCTGGTATCTCCCCCCTGCATGCCTTTAAATCTCAAATCCCTGTCCACTCTGTTGGACCCTATCCCCATGGAATCATACCTCGGGCTTGTTTCTGGCAACCTGTTAGCTCCACCGTCGATTTCCTGTACTCGGATGTCCTTTCGTCCTGATCGGGGATCCTTCTCACCGATCCACTTACCTATAAAAATCATGTTTTGAAACTCGTCTGTGGTCACTTGCCTCATCCACCGTCGTTTCTTAATTACGCTCCCTTCCACGTTGCTCAACCCGATCGGGTGTATAAGAAATATAATTTTTAAAATGGTACATACACCATATTTAATTGAGTTTTTCCCTTTTATTAAATTGACTATATAATAAAAACAAAAGGCAATTTTAAATAACAAAGTAATGTTTACACTTAAGGTATTAGGTGCATCTAAGCACGAAAGAGTCCAGTGTGAGACAATTCTATTAATAGAATCCCATTAGTGGGAAAATTCTTATTCCATTCAACTTTAGAGTTGACTCCATCCTAGGCTTCGCCTGCCTCATAAAATAAAAAGATAATTCATTCAAATAATTTAATTTAACTTTCATATAGTTGTTTCTCAGGTCCTTCCAATAATTATGCAACATAAAAAAAAGTAACATTTATCAAATATTTTGCAATTTGAATAACAATATCAAAAATACATATATGCATGGTTATAATACATGCACTTTACCCTTAACATGAAAATGAAAATGATCTCAAGTGAAAATTGCATACAACATGACACTTCAAAAGATTAATTTTCCCATGCTCATACCAAAAATAATTTTCTCGCCCTTGGGGTGACTCTAAAACCATGTAAAGAAAGTTACATATTTGATTTGAAACCTTGTGATCCTTATAGTTGTTGTATAGTATTTGTTTAGTCATATTTCTAACTTACATAATTGCAATCTTTCTATCAAAAGGGGAGATATATATATTGAGCGGGATTCATGGTTAAGAAATGTGCTTCCTCATATCAGACCACATGTTTAAATATAGAGGGGGATATGTCCACCATATATTTTAGCAATCAAATAGGTCGAGGAGGATAGGTCTTTTGTCACACAAAAAGGTGATATCATACATCAATTTGGTGCTTATGCTTGACTATGACCTTCAAATTATATTATTGTTATTATTATTTATCTAACCTCTCCAAAAAAGATATTGTCACATTTTGTATTATTATTAATGTCAATAAGGAATATTTTCACTAACGTCTATAAATATGTGTTTCACAGTGTAATTATTTAGCTTAAAATATTGAATTTCCATACTTAAATATCAGAGTAGTATAATTATTCAAGGAAAGATTGAAATTATTATATATAAATATATGAATTACTATGATGGATGTCATCCACAATAGTGTGGTGAAGCATCCCATAGTTTTCCACACAAGGTTGCATATATTTCGTTAATGCTATGAGAAATCATGCAAAATCCAGTGATGCTTGGCATGGCCATAACTTGGTTAAGCTACCACTTTAGACATGCGTACATAGGCGGATTGGAGCAGTGAATGGGAAATTAAATTTAATAGAAAAGGTAGATACATTAGGTTGAAATTTTAATCATGTGTTTCTTGTATTGAATTATGAATTTGAATTTGTATGCACAATGTAGATTTTAATTTGCATATTGTGTGTATGTGTGTGTGTGTGTTTTAAAGCTACATAAGCATACTTGAGTGTTTTCTTGTGTTGACTTGAAATTGTATCATGTGCAATTACTTATTTGAAATTGTATGTTGTGTGTTTAGTCGAATTTGTATATTGTGTGTTTGTTTGAACTTGTACTCTGTATGTTCCTTTATTTGAAATTGCATATTTATGTGTGAGTCATTGTGTGAATGTTTATTTATGAATATTTGTATTGTATGTGGCTTATAATTGTAATTATGTGTTTGTTGTATTGTATTGTGATTGTAATTAATTTCATACCACAAATTTCAATTTGTATATGAAATGTATGTTTTACTTTGTATAATGTGTGTTTTCTTATTTAATGTTGCATTTTCATATTTGACTATTTTTTTTTGTATTGAATTGAAATTGTATGATGTGTGTTTCCTTATTTGTAATTATACATTATGTGTTTTTCTGTTTGAATTTGTATTTTGTGTTTCATATTTAAAAATTTTAAATTCTATGTTTGCTTATTTAAATTTGTATTTTGTGTCTTCCTTGAAATTGCATATACATGTGTGAATTTGTTTTCTCAATGTTTGTTGATGTATGTTTGTATGTGCAGGTGGTTTTTTCAATGTTTTTTTGTTAATGTAGGAGTTTAAATTTTATATTCCATTGCATTTATTTGAAATTGCTTAATTATGTTTACAAAGTGTTTTGTCAATAAATGCTTCTGTTTGTTATGTTGATTTGTATTAGTGACGAATTCTATTATAAGCTTGAATATATGTATTTTATATAGATTTGGTTAAGTCTTATGGTTTTAATATATTATGTTTTAATGTTTATTTATTATATCGAATTTTACTATAATTTGAGAATTTCACCTCGTCCCACGATAGAGCAGTTTTTCCCTGCAGTTGGTAAATAGTGAGGCATGCCTTTAAATAACTCTCATAGTCATATACTTGGAAATGCTTAATCATGTTCAGCAACCATGTCTTTGCACCCTCCTCTCTTGCTCCATCAAAAGTATGGGGTTTGATCTTCCTAAACTCCTCTTGTAACTCCATTTTCTTCTTTCCCCTACATGCTTTTTGGGCACTACGATCTGACTCTCCTCCACTTCCAGATTTTTCAGATTCTATCCCATTATTTTTTCTCTTTAATCCTTCTATATATACACTTTTGTGGTTGGATTTCTCAGTCTAGTCTCTAACTAGATTTACCTGCTCCTCACTCGTTTTCAAAAACTACTCATTGTTATTCCAATGTTGTAGTATTTCCTATTGCAGATTCCTTACTATATCCACAAGGTGGGAAGGAAATGTAGTTCTACCTTCCACCAGTTCCACACACAAATATTCCCCACCAACAATAGCTAGAGGAGAGTTCTCCATTATTGCACAATACTCAGCCTCCTATGAAACATACCAACTAATATCAGAAATTTTCATTTACTACTAGTCATGTGCATTTAGTAACTAGTGGTGGTGCCTTTTCTCAAGCCCAGTACAGTAAGTGCAGTAACTTGGGCTCTAATACCATTTTTTAGATACCAACCTAAAATAACCTTCATCGTTTCATATTCACAACTTTTTTTTCTTTCATGTTATATAAGATATGAAATAAACTATTTAGGATGCATCACCTATATGATCTCATATGTACTACTTTATACATGTTCTATATTATTCTTAATCCTATATTGATGTATCTCTCTATTGCATTTGTTTAATATTAAATACTTAGATTAATCTTGGTGTGAATAAAGATTGAGTTTATTAATTTAGTGGATGTTTTTAATGGCAATTGTCCAACTATTGTTGAAGTATATTTGTAATCCATACTCTTTAGCATGGATCCTACCAACCTTAGATGGTTACCATGTTATTTCTTAATGGTTTGATCACTCAATTGTTTTCTAACATTCACTAGGCCCCTTCATAATTTACATTGGCTCGAATGTTAATCTTGTTGCTAATGGGCACATAGTTACTCTGGTTTTCGGTTCAAATCACCTATTTTATGGTGTTAAGACATTGTTGTTAATACTTCCATACATGTACTAAATTTTGGCAAGTTGACACAACCTTCCACTGTACCCTCCACCACTTACTTGCTTACTCCATGCATCCTAATTCACATGAACATACCCGACAACACTTGGCCTTCAACCTTGTCCAACTGATGCAACCTCAACGACTCAGATCCTTGGTGTCATGCCCCCAATTATTTTTTTGTTAAATTGGCCGGGTGCGTCAACGCCTAAGTAGTTAACATCTTTCATTGTTAGCTTACTTTACGAACTACGCCTTCAACATTCATTATAAACATGAATAACATCATAATGTGCAGAAACCATTATTATAAGAACATGATAAAATAGCAGCTTCAACACAATCATATGCAAGAGAACTTCTTTTATTATATATATGAAGATTTTGTACAATGGCCAGGAGCTAGGCTCCACCGGCGTTTTACCCGGATTGGGCGCCGACCTGTGCAAGAGCGCACGGTGGTCTCAGCTCAACCTCAAACCAAAATACAACATATAAACCAAGACAAGTTTTCCTTTGCCCAAGAGGGTGGGCGCGCCCGTGCACAACCCACACTAACCGCAATCCAAAACTTGTGTCACACCTTGGTAGGCAGGCGCCTTAAAAAACCTTCCACCCGCGCCCTCGATTTCGTGCACAAGTCCGTGTAGACCGCCTAGCAGGTGAGCGCATAGCCTGCACCTTGCTACAACTCTATCTCCCTTGCTTGCAATTTTCCTTGACCGAAGAGCGACTTGCTTGGTGATCATTTGCCATGCCTCATCGCTATGTTTATACCTCGTCGTGTGTGGAGGTCGTGCCTCTAGCCGACCCTTCGTTCATAATGCCAACCGTGAACACCATCAAACAATGCGATGTTGTATGCGGGTCGGCCCGCCCATGGTGCGGGTCCACCCCCCAACTCGCTCCATATTCACTTTCGTCCTTGGTCAGCTAGCTCAGCAAGTCCTCCAACTCACCATATAAACCTACGAATGCCCATTCATCCATGCATATACCACGCCTTGATCGCTCATGGTTCTTCTTTCATGCCTTAGTCACATTCTGAAGTAGGTGGAGCGCATGTCGGGTCGCTCAACAACTGCAGGGCATTACATCCTCCCCCACTCGAAATCATTGTCGCCCTCGACAATCCCGACTACCTCAATATCCTTTGTTCATACTTCGCAATCTTCTTCTTCCATATCCAAAGTGAGTCCTCCGATTCCCAACTCTCTTCCTCCGGAGCATTCTTCCATCTGAAAAGATACTCCCATTTCATGTGGCAACCAATCCCTATAGTTCTGAAGCTCAAAATCTTATCCAACTCCAGTCCTGCCTTGTCCACAATCCCGGCTGGTCCTCTCGGCGGTTCAACTCTCTCTGGATGATCAGCATCAAGTCTGTATCTCTTCAACTGACTAATGTGAAAAACTAGATGCTTCATGTGCATATGGTGTGAAAGCTCCAGCTCATAACCAACTTCCCCCACTCTCTTCTTCACTCGAAATGGTCCCTCATACTTCCGTGTCAGTTTGCTCGCAGTCCCCTTGGTTGGCTAAAACTGCTCCCCGGTAATCCTAAGAAACACCATATCTCCCACACTAAAGTGCGCATCCCGTCTTCCTCGATCAGCATATTTCTTCATTCTCCTTGCAGCATCGTGCAAGTGCAACTGTGCCAACTCCAAGGTCCCCTCCCAAGCCTTCATGAACTTCTTCGGGTGAGGACTCCTCAAAAGACCTCCTGTCACTACGGTATGTGGTGCAACCGGCATCTGCCCATTCACCAACTTAAATGGACTATACCCCGTGCAGAACTCTTTTGAATATTGTAGCTGAACTGAGCAATATCCAAGATTTCAGGCCAATTCTTCTGATCAGCCATCACATAATGTCTCAAGTAGTCCTCCAACAATGCGTTGAACCTCTCGATCTATCCATCTGTCTACAGATGGTAACTAGAACTCATCAACAACTCAGTCCCAACTAACTTGAACAATGTGGTCCAAAATTTGCCTGTAAAACATGGATCTCTATCTGACACAATGCTCAATGGCATCCCCCAATACTTCACTATGTTCTTAAAGAACAACTCCGTAGTCCGCTTGGCTCCACAAGGCATCTTTGTAGGAACAAAGACAACATACTTGGAAAAATGATCAACCACGACCATGATCCCATTATACCCTTGAACCTGTGGTAATTGAGTGATGAAGTCCATCGAGACACTCATCCATGGCCTCTCAGGAATCGGTAAAGACTGCAACAGTCCTCCTTTCCTTTCAGTATCTAATTTGTCCTGCTGACAAATGATGCACGTATGTACGTACTCCTCCACATCCTCTCACATCTTCTCCCAAAAGAATCCTCTCTCCAACAATGCCAAAGAACGACGCTGCCCTAGGTGGCCAACCCACGATGAGTCGTGGCACTCCTTCAAAAGATTCCTCCTGAGTCTAGATGACTTTGGAACATAGAGTCGGTTTCCAAAGAAAAAGAACCTGTCCCGCAGAAAGAACTTTCGTGTCTTCCCCTCCTTTATCTGCTTCACTATATTCTATGCCAAAGTATCGGTTTCAACACTTTCCTTGAGCTTATTCTGCATCTCTTCTGACATCTGAATTCAGCTCCTACTCCTTGCTGCCTAGTCTTCACCTTCCAATGCTACAAGTTGTCCCTCCCTACTAAGGGCATCTGCTACCGCATTGTGTCTCCCCAGTCTATACTCGATAGTCATGTTGAATTCTACCAAGAAGTCCTACCAACAAGCTTGCTTCACAGAAAGCTTCGCTTGTGATGAAAAATAACTTGCTGCAACATTGTTAGTCTTGACAACAAACAACTTCCCAATCAGGTAATGCCTCCACACATGAAGACAGTGAATGATTGCGATCATCTCCTTCTCATGAAATGGATACTTTTGTTCCCTATCCTGCAACTTCCGACTCTCATACGCCACCGGATGCCCATCCTGCATAAGAACACATCCTATAGAAAAATCTGAAGCATCAGTGTGTACCTCAAGCAGTCTCTCGAAGTCAGGCAACTTCAGTGTCAGTGTTGTAACCATCCTCTTCTTCAAGTCATCAAATTCCTTTTGAAATTTATCAGTCCAACACCACCTCTTCTCTTTCTTCAATAGGTCTGTCAATGCCAATGTCACCTTGGAGTACCCATCTACAAACTTCCGTTGGTAGTTGGTCATGCCCAAGAACACCCTCATCTCATGGACATTCTTCAGTTCAACCCAGTCCTCAATCGCCTTCACTCTGCTCGGCTCCATCTGTATGTACCCTTGACCAAAAATATGTCCAAGGAACGAAATCTTGGTCTGAGCGAACATACACTTAGACCTCTTCAAGAACAATTGATTTTCCCTCAGTGCCTCGAACACCATCGCCAAGTGCTTCTTATGATCCTCCATGTTGTCACTGTGCACCACTATATCGTCCAAGTACACTTCTACGAACGAATCCAAGTATTGTCATAGGACATCATTCATCAAAGTGCAAAATGTAGCAGGAGCATTGCACAACCCGAACAGCATAACAAGGAACTCAAAGCTACCATACCTTGTTAGTATCTCGGTCTTCTTCTCGTCTCCTTCAGCTATCCGCACCTGATAATACCCATGCCTCAAGTCCAGCTTGGAAAACACTCAGGCTTTCGCAAGCTTGTCAAAGCAGTCAACAGCCAATGGTAAAGGATACATATTCCTTACCGTCTGCTTGTTCAATGCACGGTAATCACAGCACATCCATAGCTCATTTGAATCCTTCTTCTGCTGGAACAATACCGGAGCTCCATAAGGGGACCCTGAAGGTCTAATGAAACCTGCATCAGCTAACTCCTTTAGATGTCGTTTCAACTCCTCCAACTCAGGTCTTGAAAATCGATAAGGTGCTTTAGCCGAAGGTTGCTTTCCTGGCTCAAGCTCAATGCTATGGTCCACTGCATGCCTTGGTGGAAGTTTCTTGGGTCGATCATCAGGCATCAAATCTGCATATTTGGTCAACACTTCAGAAATCTCGGCTGGACCAGGTGTCCCCACTCCATCACCTTCGACTCCCTTGAACATCACCGCATATGTCTCCATATCTAACTCCTCCATAGCCTTCTCCAAACTTAGTACAGAAACATGTTGCACCTTGACTTCCCTCCTTTGCCTATGAGTGGGTAAAGTCCAAGTTTGTGTCTATCCAACCAGCACCACCTCATCACAAAAGGGGACAAAAATAGCCCTGTTGCCTTTCAAGAAATCTTGTCCAAGTATCATATCAAATTTGTTCATCTCCATCACTGTGAAGTCCAACTAAACCTTCCAGTCTTTTATCTACACAGGCACTTCGTGTGCCAAACCTGCCACTTTAGCTCTAGAGTTCACCGCCTTGACTTCCACATTCGAGGGGAAGATCATCAGTCCAACCTTTTTTGCTAACTGTGTCGTCATGAAGTTATGAGTGCCCCCCATGTCCACTAGAGCTTGAATGGTCTTGCCATGAACCATCAAGTCCACGAAACCCAGACTATTCATCCATGATTTCTCCATAACGTTTCCCTATATAGATATCTGTTCTCTGCATTCATCATCAAGTAACGGCTTCACCACCTGTGAACCTGCTCTGATACCACCTGTCATGCCCCCAATTCTTTTTTGTGTTAGATTGGCCGGGTGCGACATCGCCTAAGTAGTTAACATCTTTCATTGTTAGCTTACTTTATGAACTACGCCTTCAACATTCATTATAAACATGAATAACATCATAATATGCAGAAACCATTATTATAAGAACATGATAAAACAACATCTTCAACACAATCATACGCAAGAGAGCTTCTTTTATTATATATATGAAGATTTTGTACAATGGCCAGGAGCTAGGCTCCACCGGCGTTTTACCCAGGTTGGGCGCCCACCTGTGCAAGAGCGCACGGTGCTCTCACCTCAACCTCAAACCGAAATACAACATATAAAACAACACAAGTTTTCCTTTGCCCAAGAGGGTGGGCGCACCCATGCACAACCCACACCAACCGTAATCCAAAACTCATGTCACACCTTGGCGGGCGGGTGCCTTAGAACGCCCTCCACCCGCGCCCTCAATTTCGTGCACAAGTCTGTGTAGACCACTCGGGGGGCAGGCGCATAGCCTGTACCTTGCTGCGGCACTATCTCCCTTGCTCGCACTTTTCCTTGACCGAAGAGCAACTTGCTTGGTGATCATTTGCCATGGTTCATCGCTATGTTTATACCCCGTCGTGTGTGGAGGTCGCGCCTCTGGCCGACCCTTCGTTCACAACACCAACTGTGCACGCCATCAAACAATGCGATGTTGTATGCGGGTCAGCCCGCCCATGGTGAGGGTCCGCCCCCCGACTCGCTCCATATTCGCCTTCATCCTTCGTCGGCTAGCTCGACAAGTCCTCCAACTCGCCATATAAACCTACAAATTCCCATTCATCCGCACATATGCCACGCCTTGGTCGCTGATGGTTCTTCTTTCATGCCTTAGTCGCATTTCGGAGTAGGTGGAGCGCGCGCCCAGTCGCTCAACAACCGCAGGGCATAACACCTGGCCTCTCATCAATGACGTACATTACTTGGCCTAACCCTAACCCTTCTCACTCGTGGCAATATCCTCATTTCGTATGTCGCAGCTGGTGAGCCAAGGGTTATGGAACTCTACCTTGTGCATGCATTTCCTATTCTCTTCGAGCCTACTTATAATTTCATCGCCACCATCTATTGACTATTCCCCATAGATTTCTACCCAGCCATAGTGTCTAACACGTTGGAAGACCCATTTATATGTTTTACAATAATCTCAACCATTCGAACTTACCTTTTGTTTTATGGACAAGATTGCTCTACAAGTTGCCTAGGAGTGGAGTGGGTTTTGATGTCCCGTCATGGAACGATCTCAACATCCAACATCGTCAATAAGGGTTACTATCTCCTTAACAATATCCTACTAGTTGTTCTTCTCATGAGACCCATGTTCTTGCTGGTCATAAGAGATTTTTCCTTTATTGTACTTCTCTTTCACTTTCCCAGATTCAACTTCAACGGGAGGTCTATGGCTGGCATTCATATTTGAGGTGATATGTTTTTCCTTTTGACATTTGGTTTATCCATCGTTATAGTTTATCTAATCAAAATATGAATCATTAACTCCCCCATCCCACTGCCCAACATTGCGATTGGTCTAGCACAGCTACACTATCTTTCTTTTCACAAGCACATTGCAATGCTTCTTATGCATCGCCAAATACTGACATGACATTCAACCCTTCCAACCTGGTTCTTCTGGATGACTCTTCCTCTATGGACACCTTACAAACAACTGAAAAAGAATTTCAGAGTTTTAATTATTTTTCTCGGTTTTGTATTGTCTTTAGTTCCATATATATTCACATATATCTATCTCTCTATCTCTCTCTATATATATTAAAATACATTAATCTTACTTAATAATCTTGTATATAACTTAAATAAACAATTTTAATATTCACAACATCTAAAACTGTCAAACATCACAAAATCTAGTCAAACCCTACTTCAGTCATGAGATCATAGCCTTTAACAAAATGTAAGTGAAAACAACCCCAAGGTGCACAAGCCAATGGTTCGAACCTAAGTTGGAAAAAAGCTGAGATGCCTTCGTCCTCTTCTCACCCATTCGAAATGATCTCAATTGTAACTTCGAGCATTCGAAAGGAACACTTTCCACGTTTAGAAAAAACACGAAATGCAAATTTTGAGGATGGTGGAGTAAGGGGAAAACCTTGAGAAGCAAAGTAGTAAGATTTTTTTCAACGGTTACACAAAATAAGAAAAGCGATTTTGAAGGATATACGAAAAAACAAGAAAGACCAGAAAAACAAATTGGACCGTTACCCTATCCGTTTGAGGAAACACACAAAAGCATCTACCCGTTGAAGGAAAGCCACGGAAAGAGGGGCAGGTAGAGATATTACGCTCTATATATCTTGAATTTTAACACGATTTTCAAAAAATTTCCTTGCTTGTGTTGTTTTCCAAGCGCTTCTATCTTGTCTGTGTGCGTATCTGGTCTTCCAAGCACTTCATGTCTTGTCAGTGCCTATGTGGTTGGTCGTTAACGTTTGAGTCTTTAGCATTGAGCATGGACGTCTCAGAATGACTTCCACCGATTAGTCGTTACCGTTTGAATGCTGAGATGGACGTGTGATAAATGGATTTCGACCTGTCCTTTCCTCCCGAGAGGGAAATCACCTCTGCTGGACGCTAATAAACTGCCCAAACGCAATTCTCGCTCATAATAGTATGTATTGTAATTTAATTTTCCTTTAATTTTACATATTTCATTAGTTTTCTTGATTTCAGGTTTTTATCTACTATAATTTTATCTTAATTTTAGATATTCTCTACTATGTTTTGTCATAGTTTAATTTTTTTCGATTTCAGATCTTCTTTACTATGCTTTGCACTAACCTGTCAATAGTTATTTGAAATCTTATTATGTGCCATTTAGTACATTAGCAATGGAGAAAAGGAGGAAAGGCCAGCGCCCATGAAAAGAATACAGTAGGGTTTAGGGTTTGGTAGATAGTTTATTCCTATTGTACAGCTTTAAGAGGACCATTTTCTGTCGACTGTGCTGCCAAGAGTGAATGGACCTCTGGTTGACGTGAATAGGCTCCCCAAACCCAATTCTCATTCATAATAGTATGTATTGCAATTTTAATTTCCTGATTTCCAATTTTTCTCTCCTCTGCGCTAGTTCATTTTAATCTGCATATATTCTCTATTGGAGAAAAGGCACATGCCCATAAAATGAATACTGTATGGTTTAGAGGTTTATAGAGAATTTACTGTACAGCTTTAACAGTATCATTTTCTGTCCACAGTAGTGCCAGTCGTTGGCTTCCTCTGAGTTTCTTGTCGGGACCAACCTCTCCTTGTTTCTTCTCCTTTCATTTTTTGTTCACAACGCTCGCATTACGTATCTTTACATTACTCTGAGGCGTATTGTTCAGCCATTCCTAGTTTTTCACTCCCGCGGCTGTGAACAAGGCAATGCGTTATGCCCATATCCCAACATTCTAGTGTGTATACGTTTATCCTTTAACAATGCGTGTAACGTTTACTGATCGTCGAATACATTTCAATTTTTATTAATTTTGTTTGATCCGCTATTACTTATCTCGCGTCCCTAGTTTCAATAAGAGTAACCTTTTTACATTAGGACTCGCTTCTTATATGAATGGTTTAATAAGCTGTACACACTTTGTATATCGCCTTTCCTCTATATCAATCTGAATTTTTTTTATTATAATTTAATCTCTTTAATTATATTTTATTATTTATTATTTTATATTTCTATAGCAATTTAAATATATAAATAAAAAGGCTTATTAAATATAATTTATATTTTTAATTACATGTCTATATATATATAAATGGAATTCCCATGATTGGATCCTAACCCAATTGGAGCTCATATTTTGTATGTATCGATTTAATTGTCTTTTAACAAAGAGTTTATTGTTTTCTATTTTTTTTTTTCTTTCATTTAATTATATTTAAATACTAGAATGCAATATGATTTTTTATTCCTAGGTTATTCTATTCTATTTCTATTAGGATTTTCACATTATATGCTTTCTTAATATATGAGTAAATTATTGTATTCTTTTGATTTTGAATAACTATTATGTTGACATGTAGTTGTGCATTTTTTAAATGTTTGTATGTAGAATTTGAATGAGGATAAATGGTATGTAGATAGAGAAATATATGAAAGGAGTGAGAGATTTTGAGTGAAGGTGAATAAGGGAGAGTGAGTGAGAGGAAGAAGGAGTGGGACAAAAAGTGAGAGTAATGGTGGGAGACAAGAAGAGAGAGAGAGAATGGGGAAAGATAAAAGGGTTATAGAGAGGATTTGTTGATTGTGTCGGGAGAGGCAGAGAGTGGAGTTGAGTGAGTGAGGGGGATGGGGAGGAGGACGGGGATGAGAGGGTGGGAAGATAGAGTGGGGTTGAGTAAGAGAGTAAGTAAGGGAGCGAGACACAATAGTAGAGAAAGGGAGAGAGAGAGATGGTGAGAGAGTTGGTGAGAGAGAGAGAGAAGGGGAAAAGGGGGAGAGTACGAGGGGAGTAAGAAGGGAGAGAGAGAAAGAAGGGGAGGGCAGGGGGATATAGACGGAAGGTTTGAGAAAAAGAGGAGGATTAGGGGGGTGGAGACAGAGGACCAGAAACATAGAGAGAGAGAGGGGGGGACAGAGAGAGGAAGTGGGGGGAGAGAGATAATAGAGGAGAGATGGTGTGAGGAAGGTAATGAGGGAGAGAGATGGAGACATAGGGCTAGGGCGACAATAAGGATGAGAGAGAGGGAGTGGAAGAGAGATAGGGAGAGGGAGAGGGTGAGGTAGTGGGTGTAGGAGAGAGAGAAGAGGTGAGTAAGGTAAAGTAGGATGGGAAGAGAGAAATAGAGAGAAACAAAGTGAGGAAAAAATAGAGAATGAAGGAGAGAGGGGAAGAGAGAGAGTGACTTCGAGAGAGATAGAGAGAAGTTGATGTTGAGAGAGAGAGAAGGGTTGAAGGAGGTATGGAGGGAGTGAGGGTCAAAGTGAAAGACAGGGAGAGAGAGAGAGAGAGAGAGAGAGAGAGAGAGAGAGAGAAAAGGTCAGGAAGGGGAAGAAAAGAGGGAGGGAGATTTATAGAGAAAGTGATAGAGGGAGGGATATGTTGAGGGAGATTAGAGGGAGAGGGAAATAGATAGAGAAAATAAAGAGAGCGAGGGTGTGGGAGATGAGATGGTGAGGGAGACATAATGGGAGAGAGAGAGAGAGGAAGGGTGAGGGAAGTAGGGAGAGAAAGATAAAGGTAGAGAGAAAGGGATAGAGGTAAAT
The DNA here is from genome assembly GCA_000404065.3 of Pinus taeda. Lineage (NCBI taxonomy): Eukaryota > Viridiplantae > Streptophyta > Pinopsida > Pinales > Pinaceae > Pinus > Pinus taeda. Next base: position 18,751 of record APFE030276409.1, on the reverse strand, counting down.
GAAAGGCAATAAAGAGAAAATTAGGGGGGAATAGAGAGGAGGAAGGAGAGGAAGTGGTAGAGAGTGGGAGAGATTGAGGGAGAGAATGGGGTAGGGACACTAAGATATGTTTTGAATGAAATTACAATCATTTTACACATGGTTCTGTTATGCTTTTTTGCTATGGAAAATTTCATTGTATCTCACCAATTTTTACGAATTTTGGTACCCTCTTAAAGAATATTTAAATCCACTTGTTATCCACACTTAACTAATTATCTAAAAAGTACTTTAAGCTAACTCAAAAAGATCAACATGCAGAAAACAAAATTGAGACAACATAAAAAAAATGGAAAAGGTAAAATAAAAATATGAACCCCTATTCATTCAATTCTCTAAATCTTGGTTTAAATTAACTCAAAAAAATTAGTGCACATCAACCCTTATGATGCATAAATGGGATGAGTAAAAGAGAAAAAATTGCAACCCCATTCATTCATCCAAACTGGAAAAAGATTAAAAAAAAGTGTCCCTCATTCATTCATCCAATGCTACTAGCATATTTAGCCACTAAAAACACTGCAATCATTAACTATAAGAACTGAAGAAATCAATGGCTATACAAAATCTCCTTTGAACATATTAATATTCAACTTGATCATATTGATATTCAATGAACTTGAGAAAACTAGTTTCATCCAATCATTTTTTGCTGCAAATGTTGAGAGGCAAAAGTTAATTTTGTGCTTATGAGGCATACATTCTCAACAATCTCCACATGTTCAAGTCACATTCAAAAATTTAGTCATATCGATTAAACCACTTACAATTTTTCAGATTCAATGGCTAGGGACATTTTCCAATCATTCCTCAAAAATGAGAATCAACAAATCCTGACCTGGTTCTACTAGTATGGGCGTAGGTGCACTTCAACGAGCAAATATGGATGTGGGTAAACAACAGTTAACTAGAAAAAGAGTACTTATGATAATGGGATACCCAAAGCTTGAAAAAAACTCACAAATACTCAAAATTGAAAGAAGAATGTATACACATACCCACCAAAAAAATGAAAGTAGAATGTGCAAGAAGGATTAAGGTAGATACCCCATTCATCGTCTTCTGGTTATTCAACCATCTAAGAGGGTTGGACTGTGTTTGTAGCATCCACAGGTTATCAACGCTCATCGAATTGGAATGTCTAAAGGCGTTCGCCCACCCAATAAGAAAAAAAATTCTTCCTTTCCTCTCATTTAAGCAGATGTCAAACAAACCTTCTCCAGCACCATCTCCTAAATTCAGTTTCTACATTGTTGTTTTCTCATCTCCAAATGAGAAATCCTCAAATTTAATTGTTTTTCGGGTCATCCAACTTGAACCCAAATGCGTCCAATCATCACCAAGGATGATTTTTGACCCTAAATGAGGGAATGAATTAACTTTCTTAATTGCATTATTTATTTTCATTTTCTTAATGAAAGAGATTTGTTTCTCCAAATGGAAAGATAAAAAAAACATTTAAATAAATTATTTAAATAAAGATTTGTTGTTTTACAAAGGATTTATCCAAGTCGTGTGCCATCAAAGTATGCAAATATGTAACTTTATTGTAGAAAATATATAATATTTAGGAAAATTTGTAAAGGTCCATTCTATTTAACAATCGGTTAACTTATTTTATTCCGTAAATGTAATAAATATAGTTAAAATTAATTATAAGTTTTATGGTTTGGTTTATTCATTGCTATTTTAAATTTAAAAATATTGAAAATAAAATGTATGCTTTAATAACTAAATTTTAATATAATTATTAATCTTTTTAACATTAATTTAGATTTGTTTAACTCCAGAACTACCAGTGGCAAGGAAGGATCAAATATCTTTTGCACTTAAAAAAATGTTTGCAGCTTGAGAGATTTGATCCTTCTTGGCGCTAAATAGATCTCGAATTAAGAGGGATCTAGGTTGGTTTAATTCATAAATATATGATACGGAAAAAAATATTGTAGTAATTTTTAAAACATTTCCCACCCAAAAAAAAACATTTATAAATTTTGATATTTTAATGAACCAAAGTACACATTTACCTCGATTTTTTCGCCCAATGATGGAATTACCAAATGTTAGCAATGGATACATTTACTTGGAGTATCTTATCCATGGATGGAATTTGATGGGTAAATTTCCGAGAGTAATTTTCCGATCAAATACATTAAAAAAAAAAAAATGAAACATTATGTGATAAAATGATCAAAACTACCATTAGAGCAACAGAAACTATCAAATTTCATGGGTACTTCAGATTTGAAATTTGTAGATAGGCTATATTCTACATGAATACCATGGGAAAATATCGGGTTCTATATTGTATAGAACTATTATAATTTTAGCATTATAAATGGATGTATATACCCCTTTAAGGGGATTATTAAATCCATATACCTAAATTTTGAGATTGCATATGGATTTAGAGACTCCCTTAAAGGGGTATCTAAATTTTAACACTATAGATGGATTCAGAGATTAGCATAAATGACTAAATTCATATACTTGTTCTATTTTTTATTTGGTCATATTTTTATTCTTGAGCTATTGTAGCCATTTAAATTAATTGTTTTTAATTTTGTCACTTATTATCTAGTCATCTATTTTAATGATGAAATGAATTAGTCATTTAAGTTAGTCATTTTTAGTTGGGTCACTTATTTTCTAGCCGTATATTTTATCGCTAAACTAAATTAGTCTTTTTTAGTTGAGTCACTTAAAATTGCTCAAATTTAGTGGTAATTCCCTTGAAATAATTGTGGTGACTAACTTTTTTCGTCGCATAGTCACTAATCTCTCATTTTGTACTAGTGATCACTTATCCCTAGAGCTTATCATCCCTCATATGTGCATCTAATTCCTAGATTGGTAAAACTCAAGCTTCCCCTTTTATCGTGTAAATTCATTTCCTCCAATAGAGTAATTTCAATTTGGAGGTTATGTTTTAGAGAGAATTGTTTCAACTTTTATGGGTGGAAACCAGAGCTCTAAAATCAGGCTAGTGAAATCTGAGGGCAAACCCTTTCTTTTTGTTGGGAATAATTAGGCTAAGGTTGGTAGAGCATATAGGATGTAGATGGTTTGGGAAAAGCGTGGGCTCTTGGTGGATGTCCCTAGCATAGACGATTGGATGATATCCGTATCTGCAACAGGATACTAATTATAAAACACACAACAATCTTTATAGGTTTTTCTTGAGGGCTAAAGGATTCCTTACATTTACATACAATTTAATTTATATATTTATGCTAGTAAGTAGGTCGTCATTGAACTTTCAAAAACCCATTGCATGGTATATGCCAATAAATCCTATCAACTCAAAGTAAATTTTTTTAATCATAAACCATTGTTGTAAAAAAAATTTGTATTTACCACTAATTTAAAAAAATAAAAATAACTTGTGTTGTCTCATGAAATTATGAGAATTTGTTGAAAGTTGTATTATCTTATAAATAATTCTTGGAAGTCCAAAAAATTATGATATCTTGATTTGTCTTTTAGAATGAATCACGTGTATTTTTCTTTCCTTTACATGCCTTCTTCTTCTCAATTTGTGCTTGGTTTTTTATTGTATTATTATTATGTCAAAACACAAGGGCTTAGCAATTCAACACTTAAACATTTGATTCATGTGCATCGTTTCTTTTATGTGTGTATAATCCATTCAGAAGTTGAGTTTTTTATATTTCTTGTTTGACATTTGATCTCTCAAATGAATGTTGGTTAAACTTATGACTTTTGAGGTTACAATTGAAACATTTTAAAACTTCTCGAGTTTACAGTTTGGAAAATTACCCAAAGTCGCCAAACACAACAACACATACTATTTTCTACCTCTATTCTCATGAATATTTGAACCCATGTCATTTACATCATAATTCTTTTCCTCAAACCCTAGGCTCCATCATAACAAATAGTAGTCTTAATTCTCTTTATTGGTTGGATAAACTCCAAATTTTCGGGGCCACCTGCTAAAGTTTACACATTTAATGCTTTTAGTTGTGGTCACTCGTCAATTATTTTTTTTTCCACGCGATTGGTTTTTTTTTAAAGTTGATCTGAAGACTAACAAGATAGTACAGTGAAGGAGACATATTTCAAAATAAAAGTCTTACAAAATTGGGCCATATGATAATACTTGCTTTAGAACATACTTTTTCTACTACTTTTTCGTATTCTTCCACTTCTAAAGTCTGTAGAATACTAGAAAGACAAAAAAGATAGAACATAACTTAATTTACAACAGTGTTTATCATTCATATTCATCTCCTTCCTGGGTCTCTTGTAGATTGTTTCTGTCACAACTACCAACCACTTCTCCATGTAATTTAAATATTATAATTGTTATGATTAAAAGAAAATAATCGAGATCATGAGACACATATTCCATAGAAAAGGATGGTAAACTACTTGGGATTCTTATTCTTGTCACAACCATGTAAGTTGAAATGTGTGAAAGTGGGGAACTAATGTATTGAATTACTAGCAAGTATGTAGGACCAAAGCACACCCATTTGCAACATCATAATAAATCAAAAGAAAAATAAAATAGTGTTATGTACATGCAAAGAGAAATACATTGCTGGATGGAAACATGCTAGGATGATCTAGCCACCCAATGTAACAAACCAATAAAACACAAAAAAAGTACTTGAATATAGGCAGGTCCGTGGCACTAATATATTGGGCTAGGGTGTTCTGGCCAAGACAGGTACAAACAAGCTAAATGGGAGAAAATAAAAAGAGGGGAGTGAGAAGGAGATACACAGGGAGAGAAGATGGTTTTGGATGAGAAAAATAAATCTCTAGTGCGGGGAATGGAGAGAGGATAATTCGAGGTGTGTAAGGTTCAATGGTCAATGGAGTAGGCCACATGGACTGTAGATTGAATGAGACTATGCAAAGTATTTTTGAAAATTGTAAACTACATGATACTAGACCATCCATTGTCTTTATGGAAGAACACACATGTGGAGGCTAATGTACCCCATCTAACCAAGAATAATTCATTTAATCATTAGAGAATACTTCCTCAAGCTCGACAGTATGGCTCAATGGTGATTGGATATAGGAAAGCCACAATGCTGGCCAATTTGTTGTTGGGTGAAGATTTGCAATCCAACAGCCAATTTCCTTGACATAGATTGAGGTAAGTACTTATGATTGAAATGTGTAATGAACTTCAGGTTACATTCATTTAACTTACATGATGCCATTAAATGTATGACGTATAATATTTTATAAAGGTGATTTATATAGATGTCGATGTAGTGTTTCATAACACAAGAATGTTGAGGAAATTTGATGGAATGCATGGGTGATGAGGTGCTTGAAACCTCACATAAATGAATTAATCTAATGACTAGTTGCATCTAATAATGATCCAGTTGGATCCCTAATGGCTTAAAACTTAAAGTATAAGTTTTTTTTGAAAAAAAAGAATGATATTGAAGACCACGTCATCCTAATTCCATTGGTGTGAACGACACCTCAATCCGAGCTTGTATGAAAAATTTATGCCCCAACAAACTTTTAGGGAAAAAAAGAAAAAAGCAAAAGTAAAAGTTTGATTGCCATGTGGCAGTCCATACAATTGACATGTAACTCTGTATATGAGACATGAGAAGAAAACGTGACAAGAGATGGAGTTAGTAGGATGTTGTGGTAGATAGTGCACTGATGTGGTGTTCCAAGTGGGCATTGACGTGGCAGACTGTACAATGATGGGAAAATAGTTAGGTTGTAACATGGCTAGCTCACAGAAAACTGACATGGTATACATGTAGGAGGCGACATGTTTAGGTGACTATGATTTTTGTACCAATGAAAGGGGACCATGTGGTCGAATCAAGCCATGCCATGTGGCACCCATTCAATGATCAATTAGGTCATGATTGAGCAGCTCAAATTTTTTTAGCTGACCTGCCTAACGGTTACGATCACAGTTTCAACCAATTGGTGAACATAACATCACATGAAAATGGCGAGGTTCAAACCCACGTTAGCTAGCCTAACAAAGATCACCCAAAAATACATAGGCAGCTAAAAATAGTTAACAACACATCTGTTATACAACAAGCGGTTGTCATAATCGTGGGACAATGGATAAGTTACATTTTCCTATGAATTTCTTTAGTGTCGGGCTAAATATGTAATTTTTTGTGTAGTCAAAACTAGGCTAGTGGGAGCTGAATCCATGTCGACTTTCGACACCCAAAATTATGGTTAACAAACCACCGAACCAATGTTCATACGATAGTGATTTGATGATTTCAATTGTTAACATGGAAATGTACAACGAGGTAGATGATTGCATAATCATGCAATGGAAGGTTTTGAAATATGATAGGTCTGGACACATATTACAATTTTCAATGGTTGCTATATATATAACAGGGCTGGTGAAGGTTGAGCCCACACAGGAAAAACTGGTTGTCCTAGACAACCAACAGCCCCAAACAAAACCACCACTAATAAAAAATGCAACATCCAAAACAAATTATCGACTCGATGGAAGTTAAAGGTGGCATTTGGTTACAAAGTTGGCATGGGAAGGTATTGAAACCTAGACCCCATTCATGTCAACAATGCTTATTCAGAGTTCACCAAAAAATAAGATTGCACCGATTATGAATGGATATAATAAAAACTCCTTTTCAATCCAACAAGTAGTTGTGGTCCAACAGTGGGGCCGTGTGTTGTATGGAACTGTGAACAGTAACAACAACCAATGAAACCATGAACATGTGTAACCTTGATGCTTTAGAACCTTGAGTGTGGAACCTTGATGCAGAAAGAATCTTTGAGAAATTTGTAAGATTCCCTTGAGGCCTGGATTTGACGGTGTGAGAATGGGGTCAAGTTTATACTCATCTAAATCGATTTTTCATAAGGATCATGACAACATAATTTGTTTTTTCGTTTGATTAGTGGATTTTCAATCCATCGTCAGGTTGAGGGGTATCATGATACATTATGGCCTTTTACTTGTTTTTCCTATAGCGTAAGGGTGGAGGTCATAGTGGGTTCAATTTTATACCCATATGAAGTAATTTTTCACAAGGATTGTGATGACATAGTTTGTTTTGGAATTTGAGGAGCTAATTTGTAGGCCATCATAAGAATGGTAGGCATAATGATGCATTATGGAATTTTACTTTTTTTTCTTTTAGCGAAAGGTTGGATCTAGATTTGTAGGTTTTGATGATTGTTGTATGATGTAGCGGGGAAGCGAGATCTGAATATTTGCAATAAATTCATCGCTTTAGCCTTTGCACAAAAATTGAGGTGGTGTAGTTCTAAAAGAGGGCCATATTGACACTTCATCAAAAAGTAGTAATGTTTAGATCCATTGATCTCAGAATTACGAGACGAGTATGATGATTATGAGTATGATTTGAGTCTAACCAAGGGATTCAAGAGGAAATAGACCTTTTTGTGAGTTTTTTTGAATTATTCAAACCCCAATCTGCCTTATAGGTCTTAGGAGGTGTGGCTAACAAAATTTTGACTTCTATCAGTGAAGCGCGAGGCTCAAATGCATCTCAACAATTATTAGGCACCCATGTTCTTTTTCTTACCTGGGGATTCTGAAGAGATGTGAAAGGTTTACCGTCCTCCATAGAAACTCCTGTTAAAAATCATAATTTTATAAATGATAACATGCTTTTATTTCATGCCACGATTCGAACTATTATGGACCCTATCACCGACAACATAAATGGATTCTATTATTTTTATGGACTACTAATCGTTAATCAAAGGAACTTGTTTCAATAATCTTTCTTTATAGAGGGGAAACCATCAGAAATAGTTAGGCATGATAAGATTGGGTAAGGTATTTTTCCATGAAGTTTTCTCCTTTTAAAATTTCTTCAAGTTGAGATCCCCTGTTGCTATTAATTCAAGGTGAGTATTAGAGTCTACTTAGAATTTTTTATGTCATCTTCTCAGCCTTATCACTTTTCTGAAGGTTATGTTTAATGAGAATTTTGTATGCCTCGTAGCTTGATCACTCTAACCATTCAATAGGAACATAGTATTGTCCCCTCTTGATTTCTAAGATTCAAATATCTTCCTTTCGACTCCATGGAGATATTTATACTTTTAGCTAAGGCTAACATAAATCCAAATCCTAACTTGTTCAAGCTAAGTTTGGTAGGATTATAAGCAACAAAAATTTTTGGTTTAAGGGTCTTTCTGAAAATTTGGCATCTTGTTGACAAGCTCAATCACCCCATAAACTATTGAGCCTTTATGGTGAAATAATCAACCTTGAATTTTCTCCCTTGGATGCATTGTGCATATTTATAGAAATCCTTTTGCACATTTCTCATCTCATCTTATATTTATATATTTTTATCAATCAAGTCACAGACTTAGTCAATCATACCTTGCTAGAGGTTCCCCCCTTCTCCTCAATTTTGAGATATTTTTTTTAAGCATACTCATCTAGGATTTCCGTTTTATTCCTATAACAAATTATTGAGTTCCTTAGGCCATATATCTATTGGATGATGAAGTAATCACTGGGGAAATAGCGGTCTTATGCATGAGGGTTACTTCATCCGTTTTCCTCGTGCTTGCAAAATGCAAAACAATCTAAGATCCCTACCTCTCTATTTAGGAATATCAATTTTTTTTTCAGCCAATTATTCCCCTACTAGTCCTCTACCTAGTTGAGATGAAACTATATGGTGAATGGACTATAAAATTTACAAAGTAGGAGTGGGCCAATAAGGTTAGCTGAATAGTGAAATCGTAAGAAGGAAACATGCCATGTTGGAACCATGTGACATCTTAATTGTAGCCTCACCAAACCATCCTCTCCTAATATCACTCCATGATCTCTTGATGCCACATAGTCTATAGATATTCTATTTCCGTCATTATATATTATAATTCCATCACTTCCCTTTAGATTTCACACACCCTCCAAATCATATTTCCTTTGTCCTTCTCCATGATGCAATCAAATTCCCATGAGAAAGCTTAAGCTCAGGTTTTTTTAGTTGGTATAATGACTTATGTATCCAAAATACTACCTAGAACCATGATTGCATCATTAATAATCTACACTCTTGTGGAATCACTCCTCAATCCCTTGATGTCATGCAACCTACATAAATTTCATTAAAATCCTGCGCTAGTAAAATTCCATCTCATCCTTTCAATATTCACATTCAACCCATATCCTAATATCCTTATGCTACTCCACATTACAATCAAAATACCATTGAAATACTTCATTCTAGACCTACTCATTAACAATGTTATCAACATCTTGCATGTGTCTTCAACCACTTTTCCTCTTACCCACTTACTTAAGTGCACCAAATTTCTCACCAATTTCCTTTTATGCCTTAACTTTAGGATTACTATCATCCTCATGCTAGAGAAGGTGCTAGAAAAGGTATGGAGGTGGCACGATCCCCTAATTGTTTCAATGAGATTCATTATGGGGGAGGGAAAGAAATTGCGTCCTCCCCTCTTCTTATGTTTCCAAACTTCTAGTTGACTCCCTCATTGTCTATCTTGCTAGCCAAAGAGTTAAGTCTTTTGAACACATGATAGCTTGTTATTGAATCTGACTCCTTGCTTTCTAGCCTCACATGAATATTTTGATAATTTAAATATTGCATAATTTTTATCATTCTTATTAGCCTAATTGTTACCTAAGAGTCCCCTACCGCAATTACTTTCGTCTTGCAACATTTTTTTAGCAATTTGAAGCCTAACCATAATGCAAGTCATTTGTCTTGATTATTAGTTTGCCTTCCTCTCTTCCAAGAATATTGAAAACTCTATCCTTAATGTGTCCATACTACTACCCCTCCTGCTCCTGCCTCCCCTAGTCACTTCCCAATTATAATAAGCAAGGAGTTGTGATTTTTCCCAATATTTATCTAGCAAATATTGCAAGTTATAGGTTTCGAATATATTTATATTTTGGAGGAAATAGTTGAATTGTAAGATATTTGGAGTATTACTTCAACATCACGATGCTTTTTAAATAGTCTAGTGTGTTTGAAACACGCCATATGAATAAGATATTTTTGTAGAATATTATTGAATAAATTTCCATGTACATCTTGTGGTCGTCCATATTATAGATTTGATCTCAGTGGCTTTTCGTAGTTTGTGGACTGCCAAACCTTTATGCTGGCTTGACAACAAAACTTGTTATTCGAAATGAATTTTATTTGTTGTTTTAGGGAGAGAGAAGGAAAACTTATCCTAGTTATCTTAGTTTTTTTATTGCAAAGTCTATTAATGTCATCACACACGTTTTGTGTATAGGTTAGGCCATTTTTGTATCATTAGTTATCAAATGGATATATTTGTTAGGGAACTGACTAGAAACTTGAAATATTTGGTGAAGACATTTTCTAGAGAGACTATAACTTTGGTGGTATAGAGTTTTCACACAATTGAATATGTGAAAGCCAAGATTAAACACAAGGAAGGAATTCTTCTTGACCAAGAAAAATCGATATTTTCTAGAAATAATTTGGAGGATGGACAAACCCTCGCTAATTAAAATATTCAAATGATTTATCCTTCTTGTGTCTCTTACTATAAGAGGTGGATTGCAAATATTTCTCAAGACTTTTATTGGAAGAAACCATTACCCTTGAGGTGGATATCTTAGATTCTATTTATACTACAATGGTAAAGATACAAGATAGTTATAATTAGGGAATACCCCTACCAAACAAAGTTTAACATTCACTAGAAAGAAACTACAGGATGTTCATGCCTTAGTTAATTATAACATCCATAATGATTAAATCCAATTGGATTTCTATTTTATAGGTGGAATGAATATCTAAAAACTGATGATTAAATCCAATCGATTTCATATTTGAAAGGAGGAACAAATATCTCAAAACTCATCACTAAATCCAATCATTTTTCTATTTGAGAGGTGGAATAAATATCTCAAAACTCTACCAGGGTGGAAATTACTCGTGAGGTTGGTAACTCAAATATTGTCAATTATGTCTAGGCTAACATTAAAGACAAGGAATTGCTCCAAATCATCGAATATTTATTTATTCTAGAAATGTTTTTGAAGATGATAAGAGTGTAGTTGATTATAATATTTAAAAAAACATATCGTTCTTCTCATCATTCATGTCCAAGGTGATATGTAAATATTTGTGAATATGTTGAATTGTAATACTATTATTTTACTAACATCTAACTCAAGAATATTTTAATAATACTATTATCTCTTTTTCTTAGTTTTTCTTAGGTTTGAATTGTTTTTCATGCATAGCCAAAGTGCTAAATATATAACCATTTCCTGTATTGCACAATTTTCATGAAAACTAATTTAGTGATATTTTACCAAAAATCCCCACTCTTTGGGCAATTTCAAACAACTAAAAATTAAAATAAGTACCATCGGGTAGGACATATTAAGGTGGCATAACTAAAGGGTTAAACATGTAATCATATCTTCTATTTTCGAATGAATATATATATATATAGTTCCTATTTTGAAGAAAAAGCATAAACTTGTAAGGAAAAAATCTCAATAATAGAAAAGAACCTAAAAAGAGAAAAGAAAGAAAGCATCTAAATATGCTAAAAACTAATTGTGAAGACAACACAAAAAGATAAGTATGATTACCATACATTGTCAGTAAAAGTAGCTATGACAAATTGGCTATACCATACCTTGTGCGTAACCCGTTATTGTTATTAGTACAACCCCCTTATTATATTTTTATGCCCATGGAGACCCTATATTATTATTATTATTATGCCCCATAGAAGCCCACTATTGTTGTTATTGTGCCCTTACATTATTATTTTTATGTTGGCTCTGATTATATTATGACCCCTTAGGCTCTTATATATAGAAACGAGGTCTTGTAATTTGCATCATCCGAGAATTGTTCATTTGTGTAATGTATAGGAGGTTGCCCCCTCGAAGAGGCTGATTTATAAGGCGTTCGTATATCTTTTCTATTTATTTGTGAGCTAGTTTCATAACAAATTCTAGTTAAGATAACTTATGCCAACTACATAACCAACTAATTATTTTAAAAATATACACGCTCCATAAGTTTGCACCAATTAAAGATAATGATATTATATTGTAAATTTGCAATGACTTTAGTGATGCCATGGTAGCCCATTCTATAGTACAAAGATTCAATCACTAATGCATATAGAAAAAGTTCTTCTGTTTTCTTGTAATAATTAATTATAATTTCTCTAATATGTACATTTTGCAATGATAGAGGATATATATAGTTTACACCTTAGCATTGAGGAAGTTTAAACATTTGTGGCATATATATAATGTGAAAGTTAGCATATGTAACTTATTATTATCATTATCATTATCATTATTATTATCATCATTATTAATATATAATAATAATGTAACACTCCTCTATTGTATGTAAAACTCTACTAACCTAAGTTAAGAAAAGCTAGGTCTGATGTGTAACAAGGAAAGTAAATACTTTATTATTAAATAAAATAGTTTAATCACTTTGAAAACTGAGACACCAAGAGTTGATATTCTTTCCAAATCCCATTGGTGAATGAGAAGGGATAATTGCTTCATGATAAGACTTCTAGATCCAATTCTAGATAAGCTTAATGGATTAGAGATAAATATACATTAACCTACTTAGCTAGAGAAAGATGCTAATTTAGGAAAAACATAAAAGGCTTGTGGGAGAGAAAGGCAAGCTTTTATGAGGAAAAGCCTCACAAGAGAGAAAGGCAGGATTTTTTAGGAAAACCCTAGGCAAATGGATAAAATGATCCATAAAAGCAGGATTCCACTAATGGAAACCATATCATGAAAGATCTTATTAAAATCTCATTGATGTGATCAACACGAGGAATTTGATCTATGGCAAGAAATATTGGCTCAAGGATGAGATGGAAGAAGACAGTTCTAGGTTGGCTGGTAGTGATCGATTTTCCCAGTGATATTTTTTCAGATAATCTAGTTTCCATAGGAAATTTTGCATGTTCACTACTTACCCTTTATGTTGTCAATTTATTTAGAATATCAGAGAATTTCCTTGATTTTTCCTTGCTATCATATGATTATATATGAATAGGTGTGACAATTATTGTACATAAATGTAAACCAAGTTAAATTTAGTGAAGGAACATAATATGTGGCCTTTATGCAATAATTTTTATGTTATCACATCTTTAAACCTATGTGTTATCTCGGTTTTTAAGATGGTGAATAATTATGCTTGAGATACTATATATATATATACGTGTGTAATTAAGGTCTAAGGCTTGAAAATGTATAACTTATGGTTCAGTTTATCTATGCTATCCATTATGCGTTATTGAGTGAATTGTGTCAAATGAGGCAAGTATAGCATAAGATATATGTCAGTATTCTTTCAACTATGCATGTAGGATTATGACAATGATATATGGCAATGCTAGCTATAGTGTATTTATGCTAACAATTCCATTAATGCTTGTATGAAGTCATCAAAGTACTAGAATTTTGAATGCATAATCTGATCATGTCGAATGCCCATGATTGGTTCTTCCCTCTGAGTAGTAATATATGCACAAGAAATGTTGAAGGTTTTATTTGTGTTGTAGTAAATAAGTCCATTAATGGAACCTAAAGGTCCACATCGTGGATCAATTAAAGCATAGTAGTTAGTTAGTGGTATGGTGCCCAAGGGGTATCTAACAAATGGTATTGGAGCTCTAAGTTCAAACGTTTTGACCTATCGTTCAATCCACCTCTATAAGATACAAATGAGTTGTTATTAGGTTCTATTACAATGAGTTCTAGAGTAGTGTCTTGAGGTATTAGAATTCATAACCATTGACATTAATAAATTTTAAAATGATTTATTGGAAGAGGGTGTTGAAGCAATAACACACACATATATATTATTTAATATATATGTTATGCTCTATATATATATTAAATCAAGGTTGAACTAGGTGTGTGTAAAACGATGGGTTTCGGTATGGCTAAAGGGGGTATTTTGGTGAGGAGTGGAAACTTTTATATTTCTTGTTAAAGCATGTAACAAATTGTGTTTCAAATTGCATAAAGGGATAAATTAAAAGATGAAGAAGTTCATCCTTTTCACCAAACCTTCATCCTATCTAAATTACACAATGTCACGAGTCAAATGGTTACAAAATATCACGAGTCAAGTCAAGCAAGTGTGTTATGGATGTAGCTAGCAAACAACATTTTGTGCTCCACGTGTTCGTATAAGATGCTTATTTAATACATTTTCTCAGGTTTATATATGAAAATATGCTTCAGTTATTAGAATTAGTTCTCATATGAATTTGTATATTTTCATTTTAGACATTACAACTAAAAGTGGAATCCTAATAACCAAATCAACATTAATAGATACTAGTTCTGGTGTTTGTTTGAGTATCTAAATTTACAATATCCACGGAGGCACGGAGAAAATACTGGGGACAAGAACTTTCTTTTAGAAATTTATTTCTTCAAAGAGAAACCTAGAATATCATTCAATCGAGACACCGAATCCCTTTTTGTTAATATGACTAGTCATCCATTCCTTGGTCTCATTGAATATAGAGAAGGCCATGAATATTTTTATCTTGATTCTTTAATATGAAGTTTCTTAATCGATTATTTAGAAAGCTAAGTCACAAGTGTCTCTTAGCACAATCCATTAATACTTGAGAAACAAGGAGCTTCCTGTATTAGTGATAGTATATGAGTGTATTAGCTTCTGCTTGTGAACTCTAGAATAGATTAACAAATATATGTGCCATATCTACTTGGCCATGAATGATGCCAAATAAAGCATATGGTGTCGAGTCCATAGAATTCACTTGGGGACTCCTACTTGTCTCCACATTACATAGATATATGATACGTCATAGAGACATTGACAAAGTACATAGAGACTCTCCACATTCCATGCGAGTCTGTCATAGAGACATTGACAAAGTACATAGAGACTCTCCACATTCCATGCGAGTCTCACCTTGTCTCACAGATCTTAGAGAATTGGAATAATTTGAGATGGTAGGATCCAAGGAACTGAATAATATTATGGGACACTTGTAAAACTAAATAATTGAGAATATTTCCTTAGGTCCATCCATTGTAGTAGTCATTGTATCTGATGTTATTGTTGTAACTCTTGCGAAAAGAGAATTAGAGCTGCCAAGAGAATTCACTTGTGAGAGATGTTTTGTTTCGAATAAGTACATATCAGGATCATATTTGTCAAAAGGGTTCATGGTTCCTACCCAACCTCATGAATATGTTTTGAAACCCTTATATTTGCTACCGGAATTCACTATACCTTTCCCTTGGTTGAGCCAATTAGTGGAAGATGGAGGGAGCCTCAATGAGCTAATACCTAAAAAAATGTAAATCGATGTATAAAGGAAAAAAATGTTAAATTGTAGATTTAAAGCCCAAGATGCTATATTTAAAGCATAAAATTACTTTTTAAATTGATTAACTAAGGAAATTCATTTGCTTCCATTTCCAATCGGTAACGATGCTCTGTTTGGTTGCCTTATCTACTGAACTTTAGGTGATTTCTAATGAATTGCATTGCCACCAAAGTGTTCAAAAGATAAGACTCATTCGGTGACATGCCTTAAAAAAAAAATTCAGTGGATTGTCATCCAACAAATTTTGCCTTTTTATTCATAAATCTAGAGTCGTTTTTAGAATAGGAATAATCATGGATAAGGAAAAAATCCCTTCAGCGTCATCCCCTCCCTACGCATAATTACCATGGGCACATCAGTTTAATAAAGGAGCAACAAAATTCATTAAATAATATTCTTTGTTTGTGATGCATCATCTATGCAAGCATGCACTTGAGGATGATGTGCTCATAGGTGTTCTGTATTATAGTGCTTGTTGCATTCAAGTGTTCGTTTTTGCCTATAGGGTGAGATAGCATGATGCATGAAATTTTTTATCAGTTGAGTGCACCAAGGACAATGGGGTATCGAAATACCCTACTTGATTGATGTTCAAGCCACCTGAGATGTCATGGGAAGATGGTAGACGATCAATAATTAAATCAATCCTTTCGGCCACCCCCCCTTCACTGACTCTCCTTTCTGTCAACAACACGATTCAAGCATGCACTCGTGAAGCCCACCATATTTCAAACATATTTCCTTACCCTTAAAATAAGTCTCATGGCATGGTAGGATTCTGTTATAAGTGAACTGCTACTCTAAAATCGATGTGTCCTTCCTAACATATTTACATGTTGTGGAAAATTAAATGCGGTGTCTTTTTTGGGTAGGCCTTACAGTTGGTAGCTAGAATGAATAGTCCTTCAATGGTAAGAATTTTTTTGATTAACCAATATATTTCTTTTGTCGCAGAGAACGGTATATGTGATTATACTTCTACAGTAGAGTATCGATGGCAACTCTGCATACCGAGGACCAGAGGTTTGGGTAATAAGAATAAGCATGGTTTTCATAATAATAGTAAATATTTAAAAGCTCATGCCTTAGCTTCCAAATTTAATTTAAATTTCATAGCTTTCTTTTATCACACGTGAAAGAAATCAAGGAGAGGAAGATTTCATGAAAATACTTCAATTAAAAATAGGTTTGAAATTATTATTATTATGAAGTTGAGATTACAGAATTGCGTGAGCGAACTCTTTTTAGCTAAATGACTTTGTACACTGGAAGACTATGTAAACTAAATATGGGAGTTAAAAAAAATGGCAAATACCTATTAGTAGTTGTAGGTATTGGATGTATTGATGAAGAGTGCACATGTTTTATTTGGTACACTTAATGGGTGAAAAAAATACCAAAACATGTTGATAGATATGCCATGGTTTCCTTGATGACAATGATACTGGTTTGAGAGTAGTCGGCGTACTTATTTAAGTAGTCAAAACAAGTTTAATAGACATGGGGGAACTTTGTGTATAAACAAACCACACAGAAGAATATGTACACTTTATATGAATTATTTTGTTTTATTCATAAAATAGAAGGATAGGAATACTTTATTTTCGAAGTTTCAAATTTACATTATGTTGAAAGGAGATATTCATGATGTGATTACATCCCTAGCCTTACATATATGTATGACTTTCATGAAGGGCACAATGGCATGGTTACAATGAGCTACAGTGATATGCTTACATGAATGGATGGATCAAAACTCTCACAATTAACTTGAGTTAAAAATGGATTAAGATGTTGTATATTCATAATCGAGCTTGAAGAATAAACAAATCATGCTACGATATTGAAAAAATAATAATGAAAATAAGTAATCAACATGTTATTTGTTGTGTGATTAATGAAGTGATTACTTTTAATGTGCCTACTTATTGAATGAAGTGAAGGTTTAAATTCTACTTATTATATGTGGTGGAAGTTTGTCAAAACTTAAGTTATTGTTGAATGCTCTTAAATCGGTGTAAGATAATTTCATACTCTTCAATGACTCATAGTAGAGCAGGAGAAATAAGAAATTTTAAAGTATGGTTATTTTATAGAAAGTAGGATGCCATAACCACAATATTAATGAGACATTCAATTGGATAACTGGTAATACATCTGTAAGAAGAATATATATATATATATATCATTTAGGAATGATAGGGTTCAAATATTAAATTCCTCCACATAAGAGGAGTAAAGCATATAACAAGCTTAGGAGGAATAATGGATATATTATGTAATGAAAGTTATGAATAAATCGGGAGGTGAATAAGTGATTGGACTAAGAATTTTTGAAATTTAATAATATGGCCATCATATCATTTTACTCATATTAAAATCAAATTATGATTTGTACGATTTTTATGCAAGGATATAGCTTAATAAAATACAAACTAATGTTGGTAAAGATAGTCTAGTCAAGGACATAACTTAATGAAATAGTGTTTATGCATATAGAGATCTTGAAATATTAAGGGAAAAAATGATGAACCTTTACGAAATAAAATGTTAAGTGTTTTCTTTCAATAGATCATGGAGAACATGAGGAAAAATAAAAAAATTAAAGTATATAAATGGAAACTATATAAATCATCAGGTAAGAAGTCCATGACATACTATTAACATTAAAATAATTTGATGGTTACTTAAGTGGGTTCCATCCTAGAAAATATTCTAGAGGGTTTATTTAATAAAAGTTCCGATGAAATATCATTAAGCTTATGAAGGATAGGTCATTGTATGAGACTATGTATTTGTAAAAAATGGCTTTCAACTTAATATTTGGCGCCTCTACATCTGATGATGCAATCCATTTTGGAATCTAATTTTTTTGTTAGGGAGAATTCTATTGAAGTGAACTTAACCTTACCACATTATTGTATTTAGTAACATATGCAAATTTCATTGGACATGCATAGTTTGGACCTATATGTGTCTTTGAGTAAAACAATATCTAAATAATTGTAACTTGTTAGGATATTCCGACACATAGGAAATAGTTAAGTTCAACTTGCTCTAGTATAGAGTTAGGTATAGAGTTAGGGAAAGTGTGTTTCTCTACCCTTGTACATTTTGTAACTTACAATCCGACGGTCACGATATGTAGTGATCCGACGGTTCATTCTCTCCTCGGTATTACTGACACTTGATCCGTGGCTTGACACCCGATTTGTCCATGAATTCTATTTAAAGCGCATGGAGGGTCATTTGTAGGTTAACCGTGCATGAGAGAAGCTTATATAAATTTTCATTCTTTTATTAATAAATT
>APFE030276407.1:0-14944 GCA_000404065.3 Pinus taeda | reverse complement strand
GACACCAGCTCATTTATTCACACGTCGTGGATTGTACCTATAGTACCTTGAGGACCATCGTCATTATTGGTGGCACCTTTCGCGTCTGTTAACAGCTTTCATCATTGGCTGGTAATCAGACAATGTTCAAGCATGTTCAACTTCGACTCCTGTATTCACATGTTTGCACTTGTACTTTGTTCGGGTTTGGATGGAGCGCAAGACCCTGGTTCTAGTATGTTTTGGACCAGGTTGTGATTTTGTGGATCATTATTACATGACTCATTGATGGATGGCTGCGCCCATACCTGAGTCCTTTAGGATGGCTGCGACCATACCTCTTATCATCATGGTCTCTTTAGCTGGGTGCTGCGTCCATACCACAGAACTTCTTCGTATGTCTTTTGGATGGCTGTGCCCATGCCTAGACTACATGTAATCGAGATATCAGTTGTATCTACATGCAGGTTCTTCCTGGTGGTGTTCCGGTTCAGCAGTTTTGTAAAGCATTTCACCCCTCCCACTCTCTTAGGCTTCATGCTTTAGGGGGCATCTGTTACACAGTAAATTTTCATTGTCTCCTTGTCAGTCTCCCTACTGTGTCATGAAATCAAATCCATCATGCTCATGCTCTCTGAAATGGCCAAAAAACCCTCTTTGCCTAAGTTTATTGGATCATCGCGACTGTTATTGAAATAACCGCGTTAACTGGTAGATGATAGTGCAATTGGTGCACTGCCAGCGCGGAAGCACACAGGTTTCCCGCGCTGATCGAATTTCATAGCCAGCGCACCCTCCACTTGTATTAAGTCACGCTGACCAGACCTCTTCAATCATTGAGATGTGATGTCAGTGCGCCAGTCCAGTTATGCACCCGCGTTGATCCTGTTTGGGCGAGTTTGTTCTAACAGCCAGCCTTCCAGATGACTCCAGACCTGGTTGTTGGCTTTGTAAAGGTCGCCCTCCCTTCTATGGCATGTCTGTTCGTCTTATGAGCCACCTTTCTTGGAGATAATCTCATCCTTTCACTATTCATGGAGACTCCTTCTCCTATATAAGCCTCTACCATTACCATGAGCAGCTAGTTTTGGACAGAGTGGAATTCATAGTGCTTTTAGTGCTGCTCCTAGTAGGTAGTTGGTGTGATAAGTGTGGATTGCTAGAGAGCTTAAGGAAGGTTGTGAAGTCTTGTTGTCTTGTGTGAGAGAGAGAGTTGTTTGTCTTGGGAGATCTACCTCCAAGGGTGAATGCTTATGAGACTTGCTGGCTGGACCCTCTTGAGAAGGACTCAATGTCAGAACATTGGTTGTACCTTTCTCTGTTATTGATTAATAATAGATGACTACTGTTATGGTTCCATTCTCATTTGTCTTTGTAATGGTTAATGTGAATTACATCCTTTCTGACTGATGTATAGTTTCTTTTATTAGATTTCACGCTTATGTTTGCTTTTCTCTTTGCGTGTGCAAGTGTCCATCCACGAGGATAGTGGAGGATCGTGACTGACCAGAGCAAAGGAGCGAGAGCGGCATCTCTTCATCAAACAATAGCACTGGAATCCAAGTAGGTGTTCATTGCCTACCTTTTAATTTCAATTAGGAGCTTGCATAGTAGCATTGATTGATTGTTGCTAGACCCGTTCTGGGCTAGTAGGGATCGCCTCTATCCATAAAGGGGATTTACCTCTCCAACACTATGTTTCCCACAGGTGTTCATAACCTTGACAAAGTTTCTTTTTCACCCTTGGAACCATAATCCTTTATGTATGCCTAGGAAATTTCTTTGTGATGTCAAAATGGAGGTCATTGTGCTAGCTTGGTAACCAAATGAATCACAATGCCATTCACCAGGAAGGAGTGAAAGGTGGGCAGGTCGGCTCGGATGAGACCTCCTGTTCCAAAGACTTTTTTATTTTTTCTGATGTGCCTCTTGGATCATAACCCTAGTGTGGTGGCCATATGGGAATGCCACTTCACTGCTTCCTTATGATCATAGTAGGTTGGCTCTTGATGAAACCCCATATCCTTCATCTGACAAATCATAGAATTGTTAGTAATCATATATATTTTTTCTTATTTTTTTGTTTTTCTTTTATATAGCACTTTCCTATTTATATACAGAGGATGGCTCAACACTCCTTAAGAGTAGGGATGGTGGAAGAAGTCTGAACATCTCAATAGAGGAAAATATGCCCTTATTCTTATTCAATAATAATAATCAAAGATAATTATGAAGATTAGGGAAGAACCAACATGATAAAAGTAATCAATAAAATTAGTTTTAGTGAAAATAAAGACAGCAAAGTGATATAAATAGTTGTGTCCTTTCCTTTTTTTTCTCATCGATACAAAGAAATTTCTCTAAAGATAACGATTTTTCTTTCATTTGTTGATTTCAGTATCCTCTAGTTTTTGTATCCTTGCATAAATTTATATCTGTGCCTTGAAGGGATCATGAAAAGTGAACCATCATTCAAAAAAATTCTCTAAATGATGTTTTTTAAGAAACACACATACAAAAAAATGCACTCAAAAAGTGTTGTTCCTTAGATCGAACAGTTGTTGTTCCTTAAGAGGAATAGAAAAAAGAACATTTTCACACCAAACTACAATTCCTTTAAGAGGAATAGCAAACAAAAGAAAAAGATACAGTTACAATTGTTGTTCCTTAAGAGGAATGACAGTTGTTCCTTAAGCGGAACGGCAAATAAAGCAAGTGAAAAATAAAATATTGATCCTTCAGTAGAACAACCTAAGAACATTCCAAATTGACATTGTTTTTCCTTTAGAAGGAATGACAAAAAAATTTAAAAAATGCGAAGGGGGTTGTTCCTTTAAAAGGAAAAGCAAAAACAATCTGGCAGAAGTGTTGTTCCTTTCCTTTAAGAGAAACAGCAAAAACAATATAACGGAAGTGTTGTTCCTTTAAGAGGAACACCAAAAATAATCTAGTGAAAGTTCTGTTCCTATAAGAGGAATAACAAAAAAAAATTGGCGGAAGTGCTATTCCTTTAAGAGGAACAACAAAAATGCAAGCGGGAGTGTTGTTCCTTAAGAGGAACGGCTGCTGTTCCTTAAAAGGGACAATAGGTTTTCCTTTAAAATGGACAACGAAAATAAGCATGTAGGAATGTTGTTCCTTTAAAAGGAACAGCAAAAATAAACACGCATAAGTGTTGTTCCTTTAAAAGAAACAGCAAAAATAAACACGCAAAAGCGTTGTTCCTTTAAGAGGAACAACAAAAGTAAACACATAGAAGTGTTGTTCCTTTAAAAGGAACAACAAAAATAAACACGCAAATGTGTTGTTCCTTAAGAGGAACAGTTGTTGTTCCTTTAAGAGGAACATCAGCTGTTCCTTTAAAAGGAACAACGAAAATAAATGAGGGTGTAGAAATGTTGTTCCTTTAGAGGAATAGCAACTGTTCCTTTAAAAGGAACAGAAAAAATTGTGAAATACGCAAAAATTTTGTTCCTAAAGAGGAACAATTGTTGTGCCTTTAGAGCAGCAACAACTGCTCCTTTAAAGGAACAAAAAACAAATGTAAGCAATTAAAACTGATGTTCCTTAAGAGGAAAGGTTGTTGTTCCTTCAAAGGAATAGCACGGAAAATATAGGCACATAAAATTGATGTCCCTTAAGAGTAACAGTAGTAACAAATAGTTTATACAGGAAAAATTAAAGAGAAAAAGTTATATACAAAATTCAAAAACAAAAGAATTATTTAGTGAACTACTGCTGAGGAGGAGTTATCTTCCTCAGCAAGAATCTGCATAGTGGAATCTTCCCATAATTGCTAGTAAAAGGATTCCCGAGTGAGCGGTTTGTGGTAAAGTCACACTCGATGACCGTTTGCTTTGAACGAATGTCCAGATCCATCAATGGTAGTCAATGTAATGGTGCCATTGTTGAGCACTTTCTGTATCTCATAAGGTCCAAGCCATCATGTCTAGAGTTTTCCTGGGAAATCCTGAAACCTAGAATCGTATAGGAGTGCCTAATCTCCTTCGTGGAAGATTTTCTTTTTGATAAGGGCATTGTGCCATTTTTCTCTCTACTATTGAATTAATGCAGTGTGTTGAAGAGACACGAGCCTAATTTCATCTAGCTCGTTGATTTGTTGTAATCTGCTAGTCTGGGCTTCATTTAAATTCAAACCCACCTCCTATGTTGTTATTAATGTTTGTATTTTGAATTCTATTGGAAAGATGGGTTCTTTTCCAAATACTAGTTGATATGGTGAATGGCCGATGGTATTTCTCCATGTTGTTTGGTATGCCCACAAGGCCTCCAGTAATCTTGAAGCCCAATAAATTCTGTGTGATGCAACTATTTTTGTTAGTATTGCTTCTATCACTTTATTCGCGTCTCTAATTGGCCATTTGCATGTGGGTGGTACAGGGTGGTTATTTTGTGCCGAATGTGGTCATTTTTTAACATTGCAGTAATTTTATTACCTACAAATTATGATCCTCCATCCATGATTATGTCCCTCAGGAGGCCATATTGCACAAATATTTGGAAAAGGAAATGTATTACAGAATCCTCTATAGCTCTTGGAAGTGCCTCTGATTCCACCCATTTGGTAACATACTCTGTTGCTACTAGAATGTATGTTTTCTAA
The DNA here is from genome assembly GCA_000404065.3 of Pinus taeda. Lineage (NCBI taxonomy): Eukaryota > Viridiplantae > Streptophyta > Pinopsida > Pinales > Pinaceae > Pinus > Pinus taeda. Next base: position 10,341 of record APFE030276407.1, on the reverse strand, counting down.
TTTGATGATGGGTTAATCAAACCAATAAAATCGAGCTCCCAACACTCAAATGGCTCAATTACTAGCTGTGGATTTAAAGGCATTTCGTTGGAATGTCCAGGGTGTCCTGCTCTTTGGCAACTATCATAGGCTTGAACAAATTTCTTAGCATCTTTAAAGATTGTAGGCCAGTAATAGCCTGTTTTTAAAACCTTGTGACCAATCCTGCGATCTGCGAAATGTCCGCCACATGGTTCGTCATGGCAAGCTTTCAGAATGTCAAATATTTTGTCTTCATGAACGCATCTTCTGATGTGCATGTTCTCCCCTATATGAAATAATTAGCCCCCGATCCAGGAAAATTGGGTACTGCACTACACTATTTGTTTTCATTCATTAGGCATTAGATGTTTGGGTAATTTACCTACTGCTAAATAATTTGCAACATCAGGGTATCATGGTGTTCTGACAGTAACAACAAACAAATGTTCATCTGGGAATTGATCTTGTAGGATTCAACCCATACAGAAATTACCTGCATACGAATTCTAAAACATAGAAAATAAATAATGAAAGAGCATAACACATAAAACACATATGCACAGAGATTTTCCCCTGCATCCCAAAAATGGGACTACCATCTTGATTTTTCATTATGTTTCTGTCAATGTTACAATACATATTTATATATGTCGAAGCATCCAATACCATGGATCAAAAACCATTGCATCCAAAACTATGGACCGAAAACCATATGTAGGTTCACCCAACCTAATATAGGGTCCAAAAAAAAAATTATTTCGGGCGCTGCCCTGGGCCCCCCTGTATGACCCCCCCGCTGCACAATCGATGCAAGGAAGGGGGGGCTCTACCCCCCCTCTAACCCCCCAGTTCACTACCTAGGTTAGTCGTGGAAAGAATATAAAACAGCCCAACATTCTCCCACTTGTTGTTTTCTTTCCACAAGGGGCCACAGGAGAGCTTACTCATTTTTCCAGCCCTAAAACACCCATCGTTTCTCTACACCAAGCGAACTTATCAAAGCTCACAAATTTTGTCAATGCATCTGCAGTATTCTTCAAAGTGTCCACCTTTACCCTCAACACTTTTTTTCCTTCTATCATATCCCTCACAAAGTGATACTGAACATCAATGTGCTTTGTCTTTGAATGATAAGCAGGATTTTTTGCCAAGAAAATTACACTTTGGTTGTCACAGTCTATCCTTATAGCTCCCTATACTAACCCCATACTTGAACACAATCTCTGCAACCAAACTAATTCCTTGCTTGCATGAGTGGCTACCATGTATTCTGTCTTTGTAGTTGATAGTGCCACTACAGATTATTTCTTACTCATCCAACTGACTGCACCTCCAAATAGGTTAAACACACACCCACTTGTAGATCTTCTCTGATCCATATCTCCATCCCAGTCTGCATCAACAAAGCCACAAATATCCAACACTCTGTCCAATCCTAGTCTTCCTTGGTAGCACAAACTATAATCACACGCAAATACCTGAAAACCCGCTTCACTATTGTCTAGTGCTCCTTCCCTGGTTTTGACATAAACCCGCTCAATACTCCCACTGCATGTGCAATGTCTGGTCTAGTACAGACCATTGCATACATCAGGCTACTGACTTGTTATAGACATATTTGGGCACTCCAACCCCAATTTCATATGTCCATAAACCAAGGGCTTCTAGGCCCCTAAAAGTGTTGTTTCATACCCTAAAGGAACAAGGTCAACTGATTACATCATCTCCCAAAAGTTCTCCTTGAAAAACTACTCAGAACGGGTCAAAACTGGACCATACAGACTGCTCAGTGTTAAGGGTGAAATTCATCTCACCTGCTACATGCAAAAAGTGTGATGCATACTGAAAAGCCCTTATGTAGGGTACGATGAGTGAGAGCAGACAAATGGCAGAGGCAGTTGGCTAGGTGGAAACCTAGATAATCTTCTTGAAACTACCCATTTGACACTTGCCTCTATGAATTTTCCCAAGGACGAGTAAGAGACCATGAAATCTCCAAGTGGAAACAAGAAATATCAGAGAAATGACACTAATCAAAATCCTAGAAGCTGACTCTCCCACCTACAGATATCTCTATATGGATCCCTTATCCTAGAGATCCAAAGGCTAGAATTTGGTATTTTGTAAGGAAGTGTTGTTGGTTTCTCTATGAAACATCATAGTGTTGGGTGATCTAGCTTTTCATGAGGTGAAGAGGGCTTTCATGCTGGGAGGATGGTGCTGGGTTAGACCAATGGGTTGTAATCCTCTCTTCTACTACTTCTGTCAATAAAGCTATTTGAGTTTTCATCCATATTCTTGTATATCTCTGAATCTTGTATTGATATATGCATTTGTATGGTTAATATACATCTGGTCCTATATTGTTTATGGTTATAAATATTTATGCTTTGATGGTATTATGCTGCTTTGACTCTACAGGTGTTCTTTGAAGTGGGACAAGTAAAGAAGGAGTGGTGAAGCTCTGTCAAAGGAGGGAGGAAACAAGCAAGGAACCAAGTGAAAGACTGAGGTTGGTACTCTCTGCTTCTCTCTCATCTATCTCGCATAACAGAAAACACAAGTAACTTTAGATTGTTTGTTTCTAAGATAGCTACCCATCTTAGTGGGACTAGCAGCTCTGAATGGACACTAGTTTTCTGAGTAACAAAATGGTGACTCCACTGGGGAGTGAATAGTTTGATTTTTAGTCACTGTTGTTTGCTTTATAAACTACAGATGGAGCCTGAAGTTTAGCTAGCTAGCCTTCGAACTTCTTTTTCTATGCAACTGCAAAGTAGATCAACGCTGCTTTGGTCAATCTCTGGGTTAGTTTATGGACTGAACATCTAAATTGCAAACATTCTAAGTGCCCTAGTGGTAGCTCAAATAACCTCATTAGATTAGCCCCTATACTCTGTGTTTACTGCCTATCATAAGCTCAGCCTAAACCCCTAAACTTAGCTGCAAACTGCGAGCAAAAACCAAGCTCAGTCTCGTCCGTAGACCATTGCACTATCTCCCATTGGAAACCTGGATGCAAAGCACCTCCCGCGTGTTTTAGGTGAGATGAATCCCTATTTCCCTATGTTACAGGTGTGATGATTGAGTGAGACTGTTTCTGCCTCCAGATTTTGGTTTTCTCTTCATTGTCTTCAGCTTTATTTAGTAGTTTTGCTATCTATGATCAGTATATCACTGTTGAAGCTCTCTTCCTTTTCATTATCCAGTCTCCATTGATAAAGAATGTTGAATGTTTTTATGTATTTTTCATCATTTATAGTTCTCTTTAGCAAACAGTAGCTTAATCGAACTGTCGTCTTTTGACTTGAAAGTGTCGCAAGCGTCGTTTTCAGTGAAAGAAAAAAGTGTCGTAAATTCTTCCTCTAGTAGATAGTCGATTACACTTTTGCCATTGTATTTGATTTGAATCATCAATTCTTTGAAGTTTATAAAGCAGTTTTCAAGTCGAAACTGAAAGTGTCATCTTAGACTTCCTTTTGTTTTTGAACAAGAAATTGCTAAAGTGTTGCTTTAAGGAAAGATAGTTCAGATTTGTACTTAGTTTTCTTTTTGTCATTCTCACATTAAGGAAACTGAAAAACAATACATGCATGTGCATTTTCATTTAGACTGCATGCGGAAATTAATTTAGGACAGTGCATCTTAGTGTGTGCTCTCTTCTCTATGTTGAAATAATTCTACTTCTCTTTCCTTAGTAGCTAGAATTTTCATTGCAAAAAGAAAGTAAATGACTATTTATCATCTTAGATTGCATATTTAGGAATTGTATATCTACATCACATGGTGAACCTTAAAGGCAAACTTCTTAAGAAATATAAACTATAAAATAAACCTCAATGAACATAAAAACGCTTTGGAACCTAATGCACAACATCTAGAAGTCTAGGCTAGAGACGTATTCTGGCATCGTAAAGCCTAGTAACTATCATTTTCATCGTAGATTGGGTGATTCCTCATCTTTGATACGGCAAGTGCTAGTATGGACTTGTGCTCCCATGTACCGTCGAGTATATATTGGGAGGCCACAATAGGCTATATCCTTTATCCTTAGGAAGCCGTGTCTGCCACCCTATCGATCACAATGCACTGAACACAGCATTCGGGAAGATTGACTGCCATACCTTAAAAAGTATTCTGCAATTTTGTGATTGTTTTGGTAATCCCTCTGCCTATATTTCCAGAGTAGTCACTTTCATTCCTTTTCAGACTCCTTAAAATAAAATATCCATCTGAGCACTTGTCACTTCAGTCTCATTAAAAATTGAAGGTGACTAGAGTCATCTTTAGATTTTTCTCAACTCTTAAAAATTGAAAAAGCAAGTTTTGTCAAAGCGTCATAAAATTTATTTTAATCAAAATAACATCATTGTTCCCTCGTTGGTCTTAGGTTGAGAAAATGGAGTCCACCAATCAAGGATTTCTCCTTGGGGGGAATCCTATTCCCTTCTCCTCTTGGGGAGATGTTGGTGCACCTCATATGGCTACATTGTCCCTTCCAAGACTTACAATTGGCCTGCTAGTATGGCTTTTCTCGACCTCTATCATTCAAAACACCATGATTCCTGAGCAATCAAATCAGCAACTAGATGATACTAGAGTTACCCCCCAACCTTCTAATCTATGTGTTTCTCCCTCTCCTTCTCCTATTCACTTGGTGAAGCTAGTAAAACTAAAAACGAAGTAACTAAGAAGAAGAAGAAAGGGAAGGAGAAGAAGAAGAAGCCAACCGAAAAATGGGGCAACCATGCATCATATGGCAAAAATCCACACACTGCACCATCCAAATCTAAATCTCCATGTGTCATTTGCATAGGAGACCATTATCATCGAGATTGTCCTTGTATCCCATGGATCTTAAGGGACTAGTCTCCCTGCTTGCACAATCTGGTGTCCTCAACCTCTGACGATCATGTTGAAAGTACACCGTTAACTAGTGAAAACGAAGTCGATGGAGAAAAAGGAAGATCTAAATTTCCTTGTAGACTGTGTGAAGGAAATCATGCCCTCCACCATTGTCCCTTCCTGGATGAAGCTAAAAGATTTTTAGATAACCGTCCTGATTCACCGCTACGGCTTCCTCCTGGATACAAGAAACTCTTACTGAGTCCATCACTAGTTGAAAATCTGATGACACACCTTTGTTGTTGGTCGAAGCATCTATCATTGAAGATAAACCCTCTGAGTCCACACAGGACCAAAATCAACATGTCGAGATGGCAGTTGACCCAGTGTTGTCTTCAAAAGATCTACCTTCAGATGATACAGTCACCAAAGAGAATGAGAACGACACCGTTCAAATTATTTTTGTTAACACAGAATTCGATGAACCTAGGGGCAATCTACCCATTCCTTTACTGCAGGAAGGAAGTTCATCAAAGATTCATCCAGCTGTCTATTTGGTCCCTCCTCTAAGAAATCTAGTCATTTCCTTCAATTTCAATCTACTAGGGAGACCCCGCCTACCATCTAATGTACCATTCTGAATCATAGTACAAGCTTACAGAATGATCATGGTTGGTACTATCATAGATGAAGGGGCTTCTGTGAGTATCCTTTCCTCCACTGCTTGGAAAGCGCTTGGTTCACCATCGCTTCTGCCTAAGATTCGAAATCTACCAGGCTTCAACAAAGGAACCAGTCGACCATTAGGGATCCTTCCAAATTTTCCTAATAACTTTGAGAAGTAAAACCGTTTATATGAACGTGATGGTATTCCAAGGGCCATTAGATTACAATCTACTCCTTGGGCATGACTACATTTATAGCATGGGAGCTATTGTTTCCTCACTCTTTCGAGTGATGTGTTTCCCGCATTAAGGCAAAGTGGTCCAACTCGTAGACCAACTTTCATTCCCCGATTCAAACACAGGTACTAGTCAAGTGCCATCCCTAACTGGTCTTTTTGCACAAGGAATGTCTCATCAATCTCCAGTCCATCCACCTGATGAGTGCGAGTGATTCGGTGAATGTGACTAAACCCAGGGGGTATGCGTCTTGGTCTGCTTCGGCAGGAAAACCCCAGATATATGAATAGTCTGACACACCCATCCATTTAGGAAAATGGGATTAGACTGAAATAAGATTCCCTCATCAAAAGGTTATGTGATTAGAACTGACACCATTCACCTTTGTCTATTTCGATGGATAGAGCCAAGGAAGTGTTTTGTTTGCAAATGTGGATGGAACAATCTTGCTAATGTGAGAATTTCCATATGGTAACCTAGAAACTCTACCTCTCTTTATACCCGGAGGCATGCAAACCTTTTGCATACAAGTGAAAAGTGACCTTTTATTTTCGTAGTTTGTAGGCTCTCAACCCTTTAACCTCGTAGGTAGGTCGTTCCTAGCTTGCATAAAAAAGGCTCTAGAGAAAAGTTTTGAATGGGGCAAGCTCCCTAAAAAATGAACCTATGATGAGAGACATCCTTATTATACGACTGGCACGAGCAATGTTTCCGCAAAGTTCAAGCTCATTAAAAAATAAACCTAGCTATGAGCAAATGTTCCCCCAGAGTTTAAGCTCATTAAAAAATGAACCCACTTTTGGTAAATAACCTTTGTGATGACATTATTATTAGCTTTTGAGCCTTGGTCGTGTTCTTACCATCACCTCCACTTTTTAGCCGATCATCTGCCTCCACTTGATTGTTTACCCTTTTGAGGAACAGCTGCAAAGAGTGATTGTGTTAGCCACTTTCTTTACACTGTCGTGATTGAAAAGTTCCAAACCTTACCTAGAACTAGCTGCTACCCAAAAATATCACTCGTTCCTTAAAGACGAGTCTCTTTTAAGCTCTTTTTAGACTCGTAAAATATAAAAATATTTCTGAGAAATTGGCCTCTCCAGCTCGTTAAAGTCATTGGAAGTACCATCCCTCCTCTAGATTTTAATATTTTTGGACCTGAAGAATTATTACACAAAAATATCGAGTTCTTGTATTTTCTGGCTCGTTAAAGTGATCAAAAAAGTCATCTCTTTCCTATCATTTTATACTTTTTTGGACTTAAGGGATTATACTACAAAAAAGGATTACTGGAGTTTCCTTTCTGTCTCTTTTTAGACTCTCTAAAATTGAAAAGGATTGAGTTATCTTTGTCGTTAAACTCGTTAAAACAATAGCGACAAACTTGTCCATTACAGGCAAGAGTGAGTTTCACTATCACTAGGCTTGTTAAAACATAGTGACAAGTTTGCCAGAAGGGAAAGTTATAGAACAACCATATGTTATCCTCCTCAAGCTTGAAAAAAATAAAGAGGTACTGGTTAGAAATGACTGGGGAAAAATTGGGAAGAAAAATTGAAGAAACTTTATTGGTAGCAGGTCACTCTTGAACATGACACTTTCACTCCATCACCATGATTGAGTCAGGTTGGGTTATTCCGTTCACTGGCCATATCACCATTGGTCTTCCGTACCATCCATTATTGGGGTTTACACTACCAATCCATTTCAGTGTCGCCGATATGTTCAAGAGAAGTTGCTTAGAGAATTCACCATCCCAGCTAACATCTCATCTGCTATAATACCTTCACGCTTCATTCTTTCATGACTGCCACCATGAACCTTGTATCATTAGATCGTTTTCACCTTCACAAAATCATTTTCTCTGTTTCATGTCATAGATGTGGGATTCATTAAGGCCCTCCTACGATGGGTCACTTCTTGTCGACATCAGCTCATTATCCAAGAAGTTGACTTAGGAACAAACCTTTCAATACTTTGAAGCTTGCATGCCTCAATGGCAAGTTTCTCACTTCCGACAACAGGTTTACATTAATGGCCTTCGACCGGAAGATTTTGCATGGTGTTTGATATCAACTCATGTATTCACACCATGTGAATTGTACTGCAGTACCTTGAGGGTCATTATCCTTATCAATGATTCCTCTCGCACCTATTAACAACTTACATCATTGGCTGGTAATCAGGCAGTGTCTTTCCATGCTCGTCATCAGAAAATCTTTTCACATGGATCGACTTGTACATCAGGCAAAGATTAAAGGAGTTTGAAGACCCTAGATCTAGTTTCATCTATCCGGGCTGCGATATATTCAGGAAAATAAATACATCAAATGTACATCATAGCTGCACAGATAATCATCCAATCCAAAGAATGATGGCTCTACCAAAATCATCAGTCTGTCATGCAGATGGTTGTCTGTCATATGTACATGAAAATGAATTTATAAAGCTGAGCATGGGAATGCCCACATCAGCTAGATCATGAAAATATTATGAAGATAATGTATTGTATTGTATCTTATTATAGGTCACCTTCCAGTTTGAAAAACCTCAGATCCTCATGATAAAGCATTTCACCCAACATCAGAAGATTTACGACCCTATGCTTTAGGGGGCAACTGTTATAGACATATTTGGGCACTGCAACCCCAATTTCATATGTCCACAAACAAAGGGCTTCTAAGCCCCTAAAAGTGTTGTTTCATACCCTAAAGGAACAAGGTCAGCTGATTACATCATCTCCCAGAAGTTCTCCCTGAAAAACTACTCAGAACTAGTCAAAACTAGACCATGCAGACTGCTCAGTGCTAAGGATGCAATGCATCTCACCTGCTACATGCAAAAAGTGTGATGCATACTGAAAATCCCTTCTGTAGGGTGTGATGAGAGAGAGTAGACAAATCGCAGAGGCAGTTGGCTAGGTGGAAACCCAGAGAATCGTCTAGAAACTGCCCATTTGACACTTGCCTCTCTGAATTCGCCCAAGGATGAGTAAGGGATCATGAAATCTCCAAGTGGAACCAAGAACTATCAGAAAAATGACACTAATCAAAATCCTAGAAACTGACTCACCCACCTACAAATATATATATATATATATATGGATCCCTCATCTTAGAGATCTAAAGGTTGGAATTTGGTATTTTGTAAGGAAGTGCTATCGGTTTCTCTGTGAAACATCATAGTGTTGGGTGATCTAGCTTTCATGAGGTGAAGAGGGCTTTCACGCTGGGAGGATGGCACTAGGTCAGACCAATGGGTTGTAATCCTCTCTTATACTACTTCTATCAATAAAGCTATTTGAGTTTTCCTCCATATTCTTGTATATCTCTGAATCTTGTATTGATATATGCATTTGTATGGTTAATATACATCTGATCATATATTGTCTATGGTTATAGATCTCTATGCTTTTATGGTATTATGCTACTTTGACTCTACAGGTGTTCTTTGAAGCGAGACAAGTAAAGAAGGAGTGGTAAATCTCTATCAAAGGAGGGAGGAAACAAGCAAGGATCCAAGCGAAAGACTGAGGTTGGTACTCTCTGCTTCTCTCTCATCTATCTCTTATAAAGGAAAACACAAGTAACTTTAGTTTGTTTGTTTCTAAGATAGCTACCCGTCTTAGTGGGACTAGCAGCTCTAAATGGACACTAGTTTTCTCGGTAACACTACTGCACTTGCATATGGAACATGGGACATATCCTCTTCCTCTTCTTGTGTCTTAGGAAACTATTCAGCATATAACTTTACACCTACAGGAATAGGAGCCTTCACCGATTTTCTATCCTGCATATTAAACCTCTGCAGTATTGTCTTGACATACTTTCTCTGGTTTAGCCAGAGCTTCCTCTTTGCCTGATCTCTTTTAGTTTCCATGCCCAAAATATAGTTTGCAGCACCAAGATCTTTCATGTTGACTTTGGAGGAAAATTTGGTATTCAAATGCTGGATAATTTCTTTTTCATTTCCAGCCAACAACATATCATCCACATACAAGACTAGCTAAATAACATGGTGACCAATTAATTTAAAATACACACAGTGATCTGCTTTGCTTTTGGTGAGGCCAAGTCCCCGTATAAATGTATCAAATTTCTGATACCACATCCTTGGTGACTGTTTTAACCCATACAGAGACTTCTTTAACTTGCATACCAGTTCTTTCTTACCCTTCACTACAAATCCTTCAGGTTGCTTCATGTAGATCTCCTCTTCCAAAACCCTGTGAAGAAATGTTGTCTTCACATCCATCTATTCTACCTCAAAATCAAAAGCAGCAGCAACAGATAAAAGTAACCTAATAGAAGTTACTTTGGTAACAAGAGAAAAAGTATCACCAAAATCAATTCTTAGCACCTGGGAATAACCTTTTGCTACCAAACAACCTTTTTATTTCTCCACATTTCCTTCTGCATTTGTCTTCTTCTTGAACACCCATTTGTTTCCAATGGGTTTCCTTCCAGCCAGCAAATCCACCAGATCCCAAGCCTCATTTTTGTGCAAAGATGCCATTTCATCAACCATGGCCTCCTTCCAGAGTTTTCCATCCTCTAAATCTACTGCTTCCTTC